>CAVLGL010000082.1:7255000-7357500 GCA_963668995.1 Parnassius mnemosyne | reverse complement strand
GCTTATGACACCCGCGGTATGCTATGGGGTTTCTCATACAATTTCAATAAAATTATTTTAACCTTATTCGCTTAAACCATTACTCCAGCCTCGTACCCAACCAGGTGGATTGGAGTGACTACCTTGTATATGTT
Source organism: Parnassius mnemosyne (assembly GCA_963668995.1). Taxonomy (NCBI): domain Eukaryota; kingdom Metazoa; phylum Arthropoda; class Insecta; order Lepidoptera; family Papilionidae; genus Parnassius; species Parnassius mnemosyne. The sequence continues at coordinate 7,357,366 of CAVLGL010000082.1, read as the reverse complement.
CAGCTGTGCTCTTGTCGACTGTAATGATGATGGTGATGACAATGATGATAAGTTTAACCCGTCAACTACCGTAGTAGAAAATTAAAATGAATGGTGATAATTTTTAAGTAATTTTCTTTATAGGTTTTTACATATGAAATTGCCGTTCTGCAGTACTGGCCATTTCAAATCTAAATAATTTTTGTTTGGCTAAGAATTCTAATTTCAAATTTAAAAAAATCATGGAGTTATTTGTACAAAATTAGTCATTTGTTTATTGATTAGCGTTTTGATCGACTTTGAATCTTTTTCGTCATTATGGATACGTTAAAAATTCGAGTAATTATGGAACATGAGTATCGTCGTGGCAGCAATGCGGTACAAGCGGCACGCAACATCAACGAAGTTTACAGGGCGAATACTACAAACGAACGTACCGCCTGTTATTAGTTTGCCCGCTTCCGTTCTGGAAATTTCGACGTGAAAAATTAACACCGTAATCATCCGAAAACTTGATGCACAATGACGAATTAAAGGCGATTGTGGAAGCTGATGATAGATACTCAATCTACGGCTGAATTAGCAGCAGCTTTCGACTTTAGCACAAAAACAATATTAGTCCATTTTCGTCCAATTGGCAGGGTAAAAAAGCTTCACAAATGGGTGCCCCACGAACCCAATGATCGCCTGCGCGAAGTATGCGTACAGACGAGCCTTGAACTGCTCAACAGGCAAACAAAGAAATTATGGACAGCATTGTTGCCTGCGACGAAAAATGGATTCTGTTTGACAATCGCAAGCGCTCAGCAAGTTGGCTAGATCCTGGTACACCTAAACAATGCCATAAAGGAAATCTTACCCCTAGAAAACTGATGGCCACTGTTAGGTGGTCTAGCGCCGGTGTGATTCATCACAGCTGCTTACCAAACGGGATGAGCATTACTGAAGATGTATAACTGTGAAGAACTGAACAGAGAGATGGAGAAGCTCGTACATCTCCAACCAGCTTTGGTCAATCGCTCGTCCCCTCCTGCACGAGAACGCGCGACCTCATACTGCACAAAAGACGGTCTCCCAAGTTACAGGAGCTGGGGTTGAAAGCTGAAACTCACCAAACCTAAACGACTGTTCTCTACTCTACTTTTTCCAGAAATTGGATAACTTTTTGAGTTAACTAATTTCATAAAAAACAGCAATTTCATAGGCCTAATATAAAATTCGCGTGCGCTTGTGTTCGTAATTGTTATTCTAAATAGCTTGGCCCATTTTGATGAAATTGTTATGGGGTCAGCTGGATGGTTCTTAGTTATATAGTTGGATCCGGCAGATGGTGCTCTTGTCGAGACAAAGCCGAGGCGGGTCGTTAAGTTTTATACTATTTACTGTATATACATGCAATATAGTGGTAGTTTACCACAATATTGCATGTATATTTGGTTCTTGATCTATTTTGCTTAAGCATTTTGCTTTCCGATTTGTTATATTTTGTTTACTAATTGTAATACATTTTTTTTTTCTAAAAATGGCGATTATCAGCCACTGTCAGTTCACAATCTGGACATGAATCTCCAATTCTATCAAGCCTAGGGCATCACCGCATTGATGACATCGGTTATTAAAATTCTGATAGAAAGTTATATTATGTTTTATATTGGAAAATAATTAAAATTTAAAAATTTTGTTCCACTGACTGCAATATATATTATTAATGATAACTAAAGAAACTATTGGTGAGACCTTGTTGAAATTTATATGGGACCACATGAGAAGCACGAGCTTTCAAAAAGGAAAAAGAATTATAGAAATCGGTTCACGTAGAACAAAGTTATGATACACACATGAAAAGAAAAACATACACTCGAATTGAGTTACTCCTCCCCCTTTGAAGTCGGTAGAAAATGCATGTTTAACAGACGGATTTAGGATCCCAGTGTTATATTGTCGCCGCTGCCCGTTCGCCGGTATTGGATATTTTACATCTATCGAAAGATTCTTTCCGTCTTACTTACTATAGTCGACTTTTACGACACTCGTGGAACTGAATGGATGCTGCATTAAGACATCTTTATTTTCATTCATTATTCATTGCAGCCTATCAAAGTCCACTTATGAACACAGGCCATGCCATAATGCAGCAGCAGTTTTTTATTTTCTATTTGTATAAAATATTTGGCAGACACTGCTGCCTATCTTCTGGTTCGTTTACTTCTGTCGCCTCTTACGAAACTCATACCACAGGACGATATGGGGCAGTGGATACTCTTTAACCGCCGCTACACGGTACTACATACCTTTATACATCACGTCGCTTAAACTTCAGCCACAGAGTAAATAATAGTACTACGTACAGGAGTTGCACTATTTTGATGTTGACTGCTTGCCGATATTTTAATAGCCTACATAGTTATTATTAATCAGATAAATCGCTCCACGCAAGCTAAATAAAACTTTATCGCTGCGCTCGAGTGTCCGTATTACTTTGCATCTTTCCTCCTTACTACGTCACAACGGAGTTTCCGTGGTTGCTAAGGGCTGTTAATAAAGAGTAAAAATATACATTGTGAAATGGTAAGTTACGAGTACTTAGGTAAAGTACCTATGCTGACTATAATCGACCATGTGAGTTCTGTGATGCCCAACGCATGCAAATTGCAAGGCCATTCGTCGGGAACCGCGATGCTTGGTTCGTATAGGTAGATAGCGTAAACACAAATAAACCCTAAATACGATTCCTAACAGAAATATGATCGTAATCTACTTAGTTGAAAATCTTGTCAACAAAGTTTTAATTTCAGTATTTTGTGCTAATATAACTTCATCATCATCATCATTATTACAGCCCTTTACAAGTCCACTGCTGAACATAGGCCGCCCCCAAGGAATGCCTCAAAGCACGGTCCTGAGCCACCTGCATCCATCGACTTCCTACATATCTTACCAGGTCGTCACTCCATCTGTGGGGGGGGGGGGGACGCCCAACACTTCGTTTGCCGGTACGAGGCTGCCACTCGAGAACCTTTTTTCCCCATCGGTTGTCGGTTCTTCGAGCTATATGACCGGCCCATTGCCACTTCAGCTTACTAATCCGTTGGGCTATGTCGGTCACTCTGGTTCTACTGCGAATATCCTCATTTCTGAGTTTATCACGCAGAGAAACTCCGAGCATAGCCCTCTCCATAGCTCGCTGAGCGACCTTGAGCTTCCTCATCCGGCCAGCAGTGAAGGACTATTATATAATAATTATTAATAAAAGTTAAATATATTATTATATTTAACTTTTAAGTTATAATATATATAATTATATATATTATAACTTGGAAGATTTTAATTACAAAGGCGAGTATAGGTATGTTAGTAGGTACTTGGGTAGTTAAGTAAATTTCAACTAAATTTTGTAATAAAGTACTTAGGTATTACTTCTGTAGTTAAACTATTACTTAATTCTTTTTTCGCTATAAGTACTTATCTAACAATAAATTTACCTTTCATTATCCTTCGGTAACTCAAAAAATGATATATCTGAATCCTTTTAATTGCTCATTACGCATCCATCCCCGCAACAATTATAGTAGGAACGACGTTGTTCCATTATAATCTATCAAATAGATAGGTAATATACAGATATATTATTCTTAAATTACATTAAAAGTTTTTCAACTATTTTATTCTACAATTAAATATACTAAACACTAAGCAAAAACTATTTCGACGAGTATTTCAACAAGTATTTACAAAAAATTATTTACGTAAACAGCGTTAAAAAAACTTTAACATTCAATCGTATAGAGCGCGCTAGCCCCGACCGCGAGCTACCCCTGGGGCAGCTCGCGATTGTAGGTAATTATTTCACGCAGGTAGCAAGAGTGACAGAGACCTGCCTCAGCTGTTTGCGTTTTGTTTAATGTGTATTGCTAATTGTACGTAATGTTTTATGGTTTATGAAATAAATAAAGGTTAAAATAATAAAATAAGTTTGCGGATTTCATTTTACCAACATTTCGATACATTATTTGTAAAACTGATACATTATCTCGGTTTTTTAAAAACAAATAGAAGATAACACATTTATGATACACATATGGAATAATTAACAAACAGTACAATATACAAAAACAACACAATTGAATAAAACTCATTTTACGGATTTTATTGCGTTTTAATATAATTTATTTTGTATTTATTTTATTTTCTCGTGCTTTACAGCACTCATGGTCACCGTAGGGCCTGAGGTAAATGATGTCCCGATGTTATAGTTAACTAGGGCTACCTTTAGCTATTGAATATTAGACCACAGATCACTACAGTACAGATCTGCGTAAATCGGACCAAACATTAATATAATCTGCGCTGGTCTGCTTAGGTCAATCCAAAAACTTATTTAGTTCTTGACTACAATCCCACCTGATGATAAGTAGTGATGAAGCCCTAGGTAAGACAGTGCGCTTTACCACTGTCTTAGCGTAACAAAAGCCTCTTCACTCTTGCCTTGAAGACGCCTAAATTGTTATCGGACGGAAAGACAGACGCCGTCAGATTATTTCAGTCGTTTGTTGTACGCGTGACGCAAGACAACGAAGCGTGAAGACCTGCCGACCGTCAGTTATCCGATAGTAGAAAGGCGAAAAAAAAATATCTTTGTTCCGGTTTTAAGTGGTTGGTCACTTGGTTGTTTGAGGTCAGTGGCGTGTGTCCATGGACTGTAGCCAATTACAGTAACCGTATATCCGTAACCATAAAGGACCGTACGTTCGTTTCTCAAATGAATTTTAAAAAATCGTAACCTAAAATAACACGTAAATACACAATTTACTGCAGGGAATCTACTGGGGGCTTTTACTGCGGGGATTCTACTGGGGACATTTAATATGGGAAGTTGGCAGTGTTTACCAACGAAACCAAATGTTAAAACCAAACGTTAAAACCAAACCAACCACGTGGAGTAATTTTTTTTTATAGCGAGCCTACAATTTTCCTATTTGAAAAAGCATGTTCACGGACTTTATTGTGTTTCATTTTACTTTCCCTTCCCCGACATTTCAGCACCCGTGGTCACGGAGAGACCGATGTGTTTGACGTCCTGATGACGAAGGATCTGCAAAAAAGTTTTATTCAGTTCATGAATTCACAATTTCCTTCTGTCATAAATATGAGAATGTCGTGATATAAAATTAAACAAGTTTTTATTTTTAATTTCCAGGTCTCCTCCGCTACAAAGTAGACTTCCAGTCGATGCAGCTCGACGACGAGGAGATCGACAACCTATACGACGTCGACGACTACTAAACACGCCCACAACCGAGCGGACGGACGCGAATGTGCCTTAAACCTGAACGCACATTTATTCGCGCCGTACGCGCCGAATTTTAGAATTTGTTGTATGAAATCATATGAAACCTTGCATATTACACCCGCACCGTATGCGCCGACGTTTATAAAATGCGGTAGGTATTCGAATATTGAAGGACGCATGCTGATGACGTCATATAGCGCGGCGCGTGCTGATACTTAGTGTTGTCTAATGTTGCCAACTTAGTGGATTTTCCACTATAACTGGCGGTTTTGACTTACGTGATATTTTTTTTGTATTTTTATAACTTTTAATTAATTCGTAATTAATTATACATCATTTGAAATCTTTTTTTGCATCGATTATCAATATGAATACTTAGTGATAAATTATTTAAATACTGAACTAAAAAAAATGGTTAAATTTAATTCAAAAACCCAATTATACCTGATTACTTATTATCAATAAAAATACTTACCTCAAATATAGATCAAGTCTTGTCTTTTGTTCAATTGGCCTTCTAAATCTTGAGTTTTCCATAGAATATATGGTTTTAGTATATGTAGCAATTCTTGAAATTTCTTGTATGTTAAATGCAAATATCTAAAAAATCGTTCATCATCATCTAATAAGTCTTTAAACAAAGTATATCCCCTTCATATTCTCCATACAATTGTCTTTTTAAATTAATATTATGAATCCAGAATCTTCTTTTTCTTCGAATTTTATTTTCTTCTTCCTCTGCCAATAACCAGGCTATTACATATTTCTTTCCATAGTGATTTCGAGCGATCAATTTCACCGTACTGTTTCACACCAGTTGTTGGAAAAAACTACAAAAGTTGTTGGTAATACAAAAGATTTACGTACGGCGCGGACGATCGGGCAAATGTGCGAGGCTATCAGTAAAACTCGGCGCGTACGGTGCGGACAAATGTGCGTCCAGCTTTACACAACGCAATAGTGACTATATGTCCGTATGCACTTGTTCTGTACCGTGATATTCTGTGATACTGACATGTTGGAAATTGTGTTTCAGAGCCCTTAAACATGTGTACGAAATCGTATAGTTAATGTATTCGGATCGTTATCGAATAATTATGCATTTATTTTTAACCATGGAGAAATTCAAAACTACAGTGTGTCACAGTAAAATTGTGTGCTATTCTGATATTATAACTTCCATGTTTTGTTTAGTTCTGAAAATTTTAAATTAAAAAAAAAAATTACAAATGACTAGCTCGTCAGTTAAGTAGTTGTAAGCGCGACTGCTGATATGATGATGAGTTAAAATCACTTATAGGGTGTTTCTATCAAGAAATCCCAGTAGTAGCCCCGGAGTCAGGAAGAAAGCACGTAAAGCCGTTGCTCCTGCGCCTGATCTCTCTCCGCTCGTGTCGGCTTGCTGTCCCATCGGACTATGTCCGTTGACTGGCCGCCGTGACCGAAACTCTGTCTGGAGGACATCAGTTCTTAAAACGAACTGATATTAGAATTACTATACAAATGACACTGTTTTGCGTTTTGACAATGTTCGCCTAAGAACCAACAGTGGAAAAAAATACCTTTTTAAGTCCGAAATTACACATAATTGTATGTAAGAACAATAACTCCTGACGGGCACTTCTGTAAACATAGATATTAGCAGTTATCATAGATATTTTGAGGTTATGTTTTATTTTTATGAAACATTACTATGTTATTGCTAACGTAAGCAGTTCAGTCTTAGCCTAGCACTTATACCGTAAATAAAACTCTGGTTGTGATTAGGTAAACTTATCGCATAACAAACCAACTGCACAGTGCACTTAGTTTCCGAAAACATTTGCAGAAATGTATTTTTTCAAACGAAACCGAAACGATCGCACGTCTGACGTCTATCTATTTTAACTTCTTGTCATCTGTCATCGTTATTGACGTTTTTTGGCGTGGCATAATGCTGATTTGGCCAATGAGAGTACAATAGGATTGTTATTTTATATGAAAATAGATGATTTTACTGTATTCCAGTTTCTTGTGGCATATATTAATCTGAGGTAATATTTTAAAATATTAACGTTTTCATAATACATTTGAGTTTATGACAACTTTTGAAATATTTCAATGAAGGTATTGTGCGATTGGCCAAACCACAGGAGGACCAAACGCTGCACATTAGTATTAAAAAATAGGTACAACGTTCAAAATCTAAAAAGTCCTTTTTATTTTGATTTCACAATTCAGAAGTGTCCGTTACTATCTAATGAATGTTATCTAATGCATAATTAAGGATAAGAATTTTGGTAATTGTCAAATATATGTTGGTTCTTAGGCGAGTTTTTACAATGTCCTTTGTCAATAACGATGAATTTGCAATATATCAGCTATTTCTGTATTACAAGAATAAGTTTGAATTATTAATTAAACTTAAGGAACTGTAGGACAGCCGCTGTAACCGAATTTATTTGCGTTTATGGAATATAGACTGACTTGACTCGTTTACTGTACAATTTCCGTGCTCAGTTTATAACTAAAACCATCATTTTGAAAATATAACTTTAAATTATTTTTTATCTATTATTGAAAATAGATTTTAACGCCAAGTATTACCATAATTCGAAAAACTTAAAAAAACTAGGGTTGAGAGAGATCAGGAGGTTGTTTAACGTGTTCGGAAGAGTGAAAGGCATTTCGTAGCGTTTTATGCTTACACATATTTAAGCATAATATATCTCATGATGAAGTGATTAAGGCTCAAATTCGTTTGTATTGGTAAGATTTTCGCTATTGCGTTGTGTATTTATCGTTAAGTCGGGGATTGTTGTATATCGTGTTATATTATATATGGTTAATTACACATTTATTAAATTACAATAAATTATTCTAATCTTAACTCATACGTAGGGTTGCTAACTTTATACCTAAGTACATTAATTTGCTGTCCAATATTATTTGTAATATATTTGTAGGTATAAAAATAATATTTATTCTTTATTACAGTGGAGAGGTCTCCAATTTTTGTATAGGTTTAATATCAAAATTTAAGTAAAATAAAAGTGTTGAAGAATCGTTAAAATATGAAAAATTTATGCAAATGCAAATCGCGTGCACAAAATAATTTTGTTCCACGCCACGATCCTGTGACGTTACTTCGACAGCGACGTGGCTCCCGTTCACATTTCACATAGTTCATATATTTTCATTGGTGTGCGTTTACTTAAGCTACCCAAATCGCATTATTTGTTTATTATTTGAGAAAAAAATAACCAATTTATTGTTTTGTATAGTTCGTGATTCATCGGTGATGGTTCTTAGATAAGTCTTATGCTGTGTACTCGCCAGGGGGTGCTGTAACGAACGTTTTAATTCTATCTTATTAAAAATATTAGTACTATATTTTCAACATCATGAAACTTCTGCATTGCTACCCCTATGTGCTAGTTTATATCTTTAAGACAATATCATTAATTACCTTCAATTGCACTTGCAAAGTTCATTTTACATAAGTATCACATCTTTTTATTTTGTATAAACAAATGTGTGAGTATGAATTCCCACGCATAAAAAAATGTTTTAATTGTGCATATATTGTAGTTTGACAAAATCTATAATTTCCTTTTTAGATATTGTATTTTATAGTAGAGTTGGCAACCCTAGTTTTACGCAACACACACACGCATACACAGACACACATACACCAACTACAGAAATATGCAACACTTACTTCATGTCGAAAGACAGTTTGTCAACCTCTTGGTATGTAACGGATCCCTTTAAAAGACAATAAAAATATGTTTCGTAAATAAGCCAGCATTTTCTGTAACACCTCCTTAAATCTGATTGCTTAGTTCATCGATCAGTCGGTTAAGGGGACACCGCGAAAAAATGCACCTCCTTTCATCGAATATTATAGGAGTATGACACGACTAACGAAACTGGAATTTTGATATAGGTAAATTCATGTCTTTATCTTGAGTTTGCTTGCTCAAAAACACGATTGTAAAATTTTGACTCGATCATAATTATTTGCGAAATCACCTCTAAAATATCACTTTAGTTGAAATTACAACGAAATTACTTAATCTATATGCTTGGAAACCACTCGAATACATTCATAACATCAATATTCGTAATTTACTTGCTCATTATTTTGATTGCTAAAATCAATAATTTTTAAAAATATTTTAAGATTCTACGCGATTTCTAAGCGGTTTTAATAGTCGCGGGCGCTACGCAATTTTAGACCTTATGACGGCGTTTTTGAAGTTTTTGTAGAAATTATGTTTTACTCTGGTTAGTCCGGCGATAGCCCGCTTCAACGGTTTTCGCGGTGTCGCCTTAAGGAACGATATTCACAAATTAGTACATTTTATTTAATATTTTTACTACATTTCAGTAACTCGCTCTCTGCTTTATTTGTTTGTACGGTACAAATTGCAATCAATTCTAAACCTATACCCAATTTTTTTTTATAGGATACGGGACAAACGAACACACAGTCCACCTGATGGTAAGTGCTTTCTGTGACCCATAGACATCTACATCTATCCTCAATAAAGATTCAAAATGCAGATGCACCTGATGGTAAGTGGTTACTGTGACCCATAGACATCTACATCTATCCTCAATAAAGACTCAAGATGCAGCTGCGTTGTCACCCGTGAGGACTAAGATGGAATGCCGCTTTTCCAGTAAAAAGGGTCTCCGGTTCTCTACACTCACCATACGAAACACAGCAGCGTTAAGCTGCTATTTTACGCTGGTATTGTGTGAGAGCGTGGTCCATCCCCGGTCGAGCCGACCCATTCGTGCTACAACTATACTACTAATATAGCTGCAGCATGGCTCTACCACGTACGAAAATTAGTAAAATTTATTCGTAAAACAATTCCCAATTGAACTAGAGATTTGGTTGAAACTTTAAATGTAACGCAAAACTGAAAACGTTAAAAATGGTCATCATTTTAGATGATAATTATTGGAACTACTTTGAAATCAAGACTGCTTCTAATGAAAATTAATTTTGAATGAAAAGTGTAAAGTGATAAAATTATAGGTATTTTATCGTCCAGGTTTGTAATCTTTTATTAAGAATTGTAATGCTATATTTTTTAATATCCCTCCCCTCTATAACAAGCCCCTACCCTTTTTTGTTTGGTTTGGTAGTTTTAATATTTGTGAATTTTAATCGTTTGATCCAGTAGCGTAAAACGGGGTAAATTGGTCCAATCTTCACTTTCAACTTTAATTTAAAATATCTTCCGTAACGCATAGGGTATTTCAAGGTATACTTAAGGATGCGTGGTAAGCTCTTTTAGATGTTAGGTATAGCTTTAGATTCCCATATTATTGTGATATTTTGAGAAATTCAACAAAAACCCTATTGGATTCCAATTTACCCCTGACGGGGATAAGAGGTTTGAGAGAGAGAGAGGTTAATAGGAATTTTAACTAGGGCTGTCATTCTATCTATCCAAAAGTAAGTAAATAGGTAGGTAGATAGACACCTAACTAATTGAAAAAAATAACCTTTTTAATGTGTTTAAAAAATCGTTTATTGTAGGTACCTAACAAGAAAAATATTGCATTGAGCTTGCATTGCTTGCTATTCATATATATTTATAGTCTCCACTTTGAATTCAATTGCAGGTAACAAAATATTAAACGTTTAGCTTAGTAGGTATCAGATATTTTAATAAAAAAATAATCTGGTAGGCAACAAAAAAATAAAATATTGCCCTTTCATATCAAAGTAAAAATTATTTTTAGTTGCAGTAATCAGTTCTAAAATTTTTCAAAATTACTTCTTTGTCTTTGTAAAACAATTCAGACTTCTTTCTCTCTTTGGACGGGTTGACTTACTTTTTCCGTTATTGTGTAAGGTAGAATTACTGTTTATCCTCTTCATAGGCAATGGCAAATTAAGTTTTATATCCGATATAATTTGAATTTTACGCTTCTGTGTGTTTTTTGTTTCAAGATATTAATTTTCTTTGTCATAATCTTGTTTACTTGTGTTTTGGTTCTTTTGGTCTTCATCAACAATTCTCAAATCAATTTCTTGTCAATCGAAATTTTCAGCAAAAATATTGGCATTTCTTCAATGGAAAAATCAAAAGGTTCAGGAATCACTACATCAGGGTCGTGTAATCCAACCGGTACCTCAAATATATTATTGTCATTTATCTATTTGCTTTCACCGCATATTTTGATATCGGAATTTTTGTTTTCACCGTCGTCTATCTGTAATTTGCAAATTTTTGGTTTTTTTTTTTGCCCATACCCTTCCCTTTTGGAGTTGATTTATTTGTTTGCTTTAGTGTTCTTTTCTTTTTTGGTTTCAAAGTTTCCTGATCTTAATTCCTTTCTAATTCCTCAGCACTTCCACTTCTTCCTGCCACTACCTCCAATTTTCTCTTCTTTTGGGGTCCTCTAATATTCATAGATCCATAGCGCATTTCTTTTAACAATGTTGAAACACTATCATTCATAGCCTTTTTCTTTGCCTCTTCGGCCTCTTCATGCAGAAGAAGCCTTGCTAGAACTTGGTTAGCGTCTAATGGGACAATCCCACATTTTCTAAACCCGGCTTTAATATCATTAGCACTTTTAACAGAAATGGAAAACAACCCTTTGGAACACATGATTGGGTTCTCCCATCGTCGGTTTTTCTCCACTTGTTTAATAAGTGACGCCAAAATTATCTTCATGGGTCTAAAAACTGCAACGTCTAGGGGCTGTGTAAGGTGCGTCGAATTCGCGGGCAGAAAAATAAAGTGAATATCTTTTTCCTGGCATAGTTTTATAACATCACCAGACAAATGTGAGGACAAATTGTCTCCTATCAAAATTTTCTTACCCTCTTTCTTTTCCCAAAATGGTATAACTATTTTTTTAACCCAATCTTCAAAAATATCACCATCGAACCAGCCGGATGAAGACCCGTTAAATCTTGCATTATGAGGCCCCCTCATCGTCCATGAATCATATAAATGAGCTGCCTTATAGACTACATAAGGCGGCAGGAAAATACCATCTGCTGTGGCTGACATCATCAAAGATATTGACCCTTTTGAGTGATTGACTACACGCTCTGGATACTTGCATCCTCGTCTTACTATCACCTTCTTGCGACCAGGATCATCTGTCAGGTTCGTCTCCTCATAATTGATTATATTTTGGGTTGGGACGGTCTCCAAAGACTTTGCCAATTGGCCAGAATATTCTTTTATTATGTCTGAAGACACTGCCGCTATAGCTCTTTTAATATTCTGACATATTCTTTTGGATAATTTATTTGCATGTCTTTTCATGAACCCATTAACATAGTCTATACCGGGCATGTTATTTTTGAATATTTTGTACCTAATATTCATTCTAGATACATTTTTATTATATATCTAAGATCTGTTGTATCTAATGGGTAACCCCAATCGTCGCAAATATTTAAATGTTCTACTAAATATAGCTCTTCATATTTGGTTAGTGATGTTGACCTACCGTTAGGTTTCATTTCTCGGTTTTTATGACGGCATAGTACTGATTTTGCTATGTTATATTTTTCAGCTACAGCACTAAGGCTATTATTGGTCAAAGCTATCTCGTCCAGGGCATGTTTTATTACTTGATCATCGTATTTTTTGTAGCGTTTAGCACCCGGTTTTGGTACGTAGTTGCGAGGCATTCTGAAAAAAAAAACATAGTTTATGCACAGTTCATATAGTTTTTGATCAAAAATAGTTCTACTATGTGTATTTTATAGCCTATCTGAATGAATAAAAAAGCAAAAATAGGTAAAAAAGGCAAGCAATAAAAAATTGTTTGGACTCAGATTCGTGTCCGAGGTAAATAATGGTCTATGGCCAAAATAAAACAATGCGGTTTTTAATGCCTTGTTTGATGTAAATAATGTTTGTTAAAATTTACATTAAATTACATTTATTTAAGCGACTATTAAAGAACATATTTAACAGTTTATATAAAAGTTAAATTATGTTATTCATAAAATACCGAAATGAAATTTACTTTAATTTACTAGGTGGGCATCTACTTTATTTAGGTTTTGGTCTTTGACAACCATATTTAGGAATTCCAATTTACCTAACCAAACCAAATAACCCCCGCATTGTTCCAATTATACCTGTTCATAGAATTATTACCCACTAGAAACGCAGTCTAGTACAAAACACGAGCGTTAGAGTGACGCAAGGTCATTATGTTAGTCGGCGCGAGTCGAATGTTCCTACGCTCCTCACACGCACACATACACGCCATTCAGTGATACCAGTTTCTGACGTTTGTAATCAAGTTGTGCAACTTGATTACAAACGTCAACTATTGTTGCGCGCCAGTATTAATGTCTTGTACATGGCAACACTAGTTACACTAACGCCCTCTAGTGTCGAGTAGCAGAACTAGGAGAGTCAAGATCCTTCCAGAAATTTCGGGACCGATAGTACTCGAACATTCTAGATGTCGCTATAGCAGAAGGTTCTGGAAACTAGGAGGCCCTATATAACGCCGGTATAGACCACGACCGAGGCAGTATTGAATTGGCGATACAAGAGAATACTTCGAAGCGAAACAACTGCGAACTTAAGTGATCAGTAGAATTATTGTGTTTAATTATTAGTGTGTTTTAAGGTGTAATTAGTATCCGTAATTAAAGTGTCAATTTTGGTAATTCAATCGGCAGTTTTTAATTGTCTCGAACCTCAAGCTCGTAACAATTGGTGTCAAAAGTGGGATTAAATCATGCCGATTTTACCAAAGGACGACATGGAGGGTATCCGTACCCGAAGTCAACGCCAGCTGGAGACGGACCAGAGACGATTTGGTAATACAACGCCGCAAACATCGGAGGGCCAGCTGCTGACCACGGAGGCCGGTCTGTCATCAGCTCCTGCATCTACAGCACCTGGCTTAGGTGCTCTGATGATGATGCTGCAGGAACAGGCCCGTCGGTTGAAAGAGCAGCTGCAGCGCGGACAGGAGGAACAGGCCCGTTGGTTGGAAGAACAGCTGCAGCGCGGACAAGAGGAACAGGCCCGGCAACAGGATGAACAGGCCCGCCAACAGGAGGAACAGGGCCGTCGGTTGGAAGAGCAGCTCAAACGCAATAAGGAAGAGCAGATACTTCTTATGAAGGACCTTCACGCTACCTTCGGGAAAGAGATAAGGGAGGTGAAGGATAAGGTTGCTCAATATGACAACCGCCTGTCGGAAGCTGAAACCCGAATCGACCAAGTGTACAATCGTTTGACAACGTGATGGCTGACGTGAAGAAAACGCTGGACGACCTCAAACTTGGGGATGGAGTTACAGCTCCTGTGGTAGCTACAACACCTTCGCTACGTGGATTTAAAGTGCCGCCGTTCGACGGGACTTCTTCCTGGTCGGCCTACAAAATCCAAGTCGTAGCTGTCATGAAGGCGAACGGCTGGAATAAAAGTCAGGCCATGACTGCTCTCACCCTAGGCCTGCGCGACCAGGCCTTAACTGTTCTGGAAGCTCTCGGTAATAAAGTGATTTACGAGCAGCTCCTTGAGGCATTGGAGGCGAGATATGGCGATGCTCACCTGGAACACGTCTTTCGTGTGCAGCTCAAAGATCGCGTGCAACGCAGTAACGAAAACCTGTAGCAATGTGCCCTTGAGGTAGAGAAGCTGGTTCGAAAAGCATACCAGTCTGTACCTGCGCTCATTGTAGGGAACCTGGTGCAGACATTCATCGACAGCATCCGCGACCTTGAAGTCAGAGCTGCTGTGATGCTCGGGCACCACGAGACGCTTAAGGACGCCTTGACCCATGCACTGGAGGTGGAAGCCGTGCGGCAGGATCATCGTTCCCATCGCGTTAGGGAGGTTGCAGCAGCTACAGTTCGGGACCGCAATAACGGCTACAGCCCTAGGTGCTACGGCTGTGGGGAAAGGGGCCATCTTCGATCCAGCTGCCCTAAGCGAACTGTAGAAAGGGAAGGTGATCGATCTCGAGAGGGTAGTGCGGCTAATAGCACCGCCCAGCAGCAGCAGGGAAACGAGTAAAAGCCAGGACTACGGGGCGGGTGCTGGCTGATGTTAAAAGAGCCCCAAGGATTTCGATCTCACAAACCCATGATGGGAACAGCCTAATCATCAAGGGCGAAGTCAACGGAACGCCGTGTAAACTGACCATAGACACTAGAGCCTCTCGCACGGTTGTCAATTCCCAACTTATAAGTCAGTTCCTTGAGGACTCCGTATACAACCGCGAACGCATTAATTTGGTGACAGCCACTGGTCAGCGCACACCCGTCCGTGGAGAGAAGGAGATGGAGTTGAAGCTAGGCAACATGATCTAGCTGCATAATGTGATCGTGGCTGAAATAATGGACGACTGCATCCTGGGCCTAGACTTTATAAGGAATAATTGTTGTGAGATCGACGTAAAGCAAGGTGTTTTGAAATGTGGACAAGAGGAACTTTTTGTGGAAGGAGCTTTACCAGGGAATGTGTACAGCCTTAAGAAGATTGTTCTTCCGCCGAGATCGGAAACGATTGTGCCGGTTAGTCTTCCTCGGAATCCTGGGCAAGCGCATCGTTGTATACTCGTGGAAAGGGTAGACAATGACCTTCCATGGAGAGTGGCTCGATCTTTGGTCAGAACCACCGACATCTCAGGAGTACGTGTGTTGAACCCTTGTGTTCAAGAACAGATTATAGAAAAAGGCACATTGGTTGGTACTAGTAAGGAAGTGGATTGGTTGCGTCGGTGCTAATATCTATCGACTGGGACCCCCAGTAAGGATGGACAAACGAGGGTGACTACACTTTTAGAAGACTGTCGCAGCGTTCTCTCCCCAAATGAAATGGTCAAGGCGAAGAAGTTGTTACTCCAGTATGCCAATGTTTTCTCGTCAAACGAAGCTGACATAGGAAAGACTGGCTTAGTTCGACACAAAATAAACACAGGACAAGAATTGCCTATTCGTCAGCGGCCAAGAAGATTGCCTGTAGCACGTGAAAAGGAAGTGGAAACCATGATTGAGGGAATGGTGAAGGATAGTGTTATTGAACCTTCATCTAGTCCATGGTGTTCACCAGTGATGCTGGTAAAGAAGAAGGACGGCAGCATGCGGTTTTGTATTGACTACCGCCGTCTGAACGACGTTACGAAAAAGAACAGCTATCCCTTGCCAAGAATTGATGACACGCTGGACATGCTTATAGGCGTAAAGTGGTTTAGTACGCTGGACCTGAAAAGTGGCTACTGGCAGGTTGAAATTGACCCTAAGGACAAGGAGAAAATTGCGTTCTCCACAGGAAAGGGTCTGTGGCAATTTAAAGTCATGCCGTTTGGATTGTGCAATGCTCCAGCAACGTTTGTAAGGTTGATGGAGCTTGTACTTACCTGGCTAATTGGATGACATCATCATCGTAGGCCGTACGTTTGAGGAACACCTTCAAAACCTGGAACACGTGCTCATGAAGATCCAGAGTGCCAACCTCAAGTTGAGTCCGAAGAAGTGGTCACTATTCAAGCGGCAAGTTAGCTTTTTGGGGTATGTAGTGTCGGAAGAAGGTATCCGCACGGACCCAGAGAAAATCGCTGCTGTCAAGGATTGGCCGGTTCCAAAAGACAAGACACAGGTTAGAGCATTTTTGGGTTTGTGCTCTTATTATCGGCGATTTGTGAAGAACTTTGCAGATATGGCCAAACCTCTGCACAGGCTAACCGAGGAGAAGCGACATTTCTGCTGGGATGAAAGTTGCGATATTGCATTCCAGGAGCTCAAGAACCGTCTGTGCAAAACACCTATTTTGGGGTACCCTGATGCGGGCAAGGAATTCATAGTTGACACAGACGCAAGTGATATAGGACTTGGCGGTGTGTTGTCTCAACGGAATGGTGATCAAGAGATTGTGATAGCGTACTTCAGCAAGTCGTTGTCAAAGCCGGAAAGAAACTATTGTGTCACAAGACGGGAATTGCTTGCTGTGGTAAAGTCCTTGCAGCATTTTAGCAAATATCTTCTGGGGCGGAAATTCCACTTACGAACTGACCATGCTGCACTGAAATGGCTATTGCAGTGCAAAAATCCGGAAGGACAAGTTGCGAGATGGATTGAACTACTGCAGGAATACGACTTTGTGATCGAATATCGCAGTGGGAAATCTCATGGCAATGCAGATGCATTGTCAAGAAGACCTTGCCCTGAAGATTGCAAGCATTGTACTAGGCAAGAGGGTAAGGAAGTGGTATCTGTGAGGATGCTCAAGACAGACCAGCTCAGCAATGAGTGGAAGGACAGCTTACAACATGCACAGCAGGAAGATTCGGACATTAAGCCGATTCTGGAGTGGATGAAGGCCAGTGCTCCTAAGCCCAAGTGGAGCGACGTCTCAGCAATGAGTTCGACCACGAAAAGCTATTGGGCCCAATGGGTCAGCTTGCTGATTCAGGATGGATTCTTGTGCCGTAAATGGGAAAATGGTCGGGGAGACAGATGTCATTTGCAAATAGTTGTCCCTAAGGCTAAAGTACCGGATGTTCTACATCTGTACCATAGTGGTTGTTCAGGAGGCCACCTGGGAGTTAAACGAACTCTACTGAAGATCCGAGAACAGTTTTACTGGGTCCACTGTCGTGACGATGTCGAGGACTGGTGCCGCAAATGTACAAGTTGTGCGGCTGTAAAGGGACCTCAAATTCTTAGTAGAGGCGCATTGAAATTGTACAATGTTGGTGCACCATGGGAGAGGATAGCCATTGACGTTGCGGGACCGTTTCCGGAAAGTGAAAGTGGTAACAAGTATTTCATGGTTGTGATGGATTACTTCACTAAGTGGCCAGAAGTCTTCGCCATTCCAAATCAAGAAGCTTCAACAGTTGCAGATAAACTAGTTCATGAAGTTTTCTGTCGTTTTGGAGTACGTTTAGAGATTCACAGCGATCAAGGAAGGAATTTTGAGTCTCAAATATTCCAGGAAACTTGCCGAGTTATGGGTACTCATAAAACACGAACAACTTCTTACCACCCACAATCTGATGGAATGGTAGAACGATTTAATCAGACACTGGAGAGGTACCTAGCAAAAGTTGTGGAAAAACGGCAACGAGACTGGGACAGGCACATACAACCGTTTTTGTTGTCATATCGAAGCGCTGTTCACGAAAGTACATCAGTGATACCAGCTTTCGCAAACTTTGGGAGAGAATTACGGTTGCCTGCAGACGTGATCACCGGAATACCACCTGATGCCCCACGCAGTATAACCGATTATGCAAATGACTTGCGGAACAAAATGAATGACATTTATGAGCACGTCAGACAGACGGGCCAGCAAACGTCTGAGAAGATGAAAACACGGTATGACCGCAAAATGAACAACAAACGGTTTGACGAAGGTTCACTAGTGTGAAAATCTCCTAAGCTTCAAGCTAAATGGGATGGACCGTACCGGATTATGACAAGGATCAATGACGTAACCTACCGGATACAGAAAGGTGCCAGAGGTAGTCCTAAGATCGTCCATGTGGATCGACTGGCGCATTATTATGGGGCCAATAATGCTCGGGAATAGCATGTCTTAGGAGGGGGCAGTGTTGCGCACCAGTATTAATGTCTTGTACATGGCAACACTAGTTACACTAGCGCCCTCTAGTATCGAGTAGCAGAACTAGGAGAGTCAAGATCCTTCCAGAAATTTCGGGACCGATAGTACTCGAACATTCTAGATGTCGCTACAGTAGAAGGTTCTGAAAACTATCTGAGGCCCTATATAACGCCGGTATAGACCACGACCGAGGCAGTATTGAATTGGCGATACAAGAGAATACTTCGAAGCGAAACAACTGCGAACTTAAGTGATCAGTAGAATTATTGTGTTTTATTATTAGTGTGTTTTAAGGTGTAATTAGTATCCGTAATTAAAGTGTCAATTTTGGTAATTCAATCGGCAGTTTTTAATTGTCTCGAACCTCAAGCTCGTAATACTATTTTATTGATTAATTTTAAATAATTGATATAATAAAGATTACGTACGTACGAAGACATATTTTATGAGAATCATAATATGGAATATAAAATGGAATAAAATAAACACGATAATGATGATACTAATATAACTTTATTATACATACAAAAATGCAGACGTCATAAATTTTAAGAATATTATTAAACACAATTAATTTGCTCGAATACAATAAGCACATCGTGTAATGTTTAATCTTAAACGACTTCAAAAAAGGAGGAGATTCTCAATTCGGTGTATTTTTTTACCTTAGATTTCTATAATTTCTAAACTAATTTAGATTTTATAACTTGAAAGGATATACACAGAGATTGATCTAATACACATGCTGAAATTTTAATGGTTGTTTTCCCGAAGTCGAATGAGTTTGTTTTGGTAGTACAATAGATTTATTGAAATAAAAATTATTAGGATGCAAAAATGGCAGATTTACAATCGACAAAAACAAAACTCGAATGCGATCTCAAGCCAATAGCAATATCTCGCAAGTAGGTCAGGCGTGCAGGCTAGCTTACGCCGTATTACTATAACAAAGTCTGAAAAAAATTAATTCGCTGGACGTAACGCAGTGTTACGTCTATCGCACGCGCTACCGCGCTGCCTACACAGTGAAGGGCCACTAATAAATGTTCAGAGCAGGAACTCTCAAGTGTAGTGCTACGACATAAACTAGTCTGGAGTCTGTAGGCCCGACTAGCTCGTGAGGTATTACTATTGTAAATCTGCCCTTTTTTAATTGTCATATTTTAATAAATTGGCTCTACTATCGAGACGGTATAATTTGGCTGTGGGAAAAAAACCACTAAAATTTCAGCATGTATATACGAAATGATCTAGAACCGTCTTAGAAATCAGTGTAATGGAAGTAACTGTGAAAGAATTTGACATAGACCCAGAATGGTGGAGAGGCGTGGACAGGAATAAACTTTGTGAAGAACGGAGATTGAGAGAATGAGTGTCACTAAGAAATTGAAATCTTTCTTTTAGACAAAGGGGCGAGGAAGGATAACTAAGAACTGAAAACAGAGTGGACAGGATTCGGAAATCTCTGCGCTGGCGTGTAGTCAACCACTTTAACTGAGAGCGAAATTCTGAAACATGATCATATTTGCGCAGGTCAAAGATGAATCGGATACAGTTGTTAAGTAACCTGTCCAACCTATTTAGCAGCTCTTGAGAAATATTAGTTAGACAAACATCGGCATAGTCAAATAATGGAAGAATTAGAGATTGGACGAGAAGTTGAAGGAGGCAGAAAGAACTTAAGGCGATATAGAAGGAACTAAGTATGCCTGTGACTTTACGACAAACCTCGGACATCTGTGATATCCAACTAAGAGATGGGTCGATAATTAAACCCAGATCCTTGACACTATTTCTGAACGGTATAACGCAGCTTTCACAGTAAATGGATGGTAGTTCAGATAAAGTCTACCAATCTAATCGACGACTACCAATGACGATAGCCTGGCATTTATTGGGATTTATCGTTATACCGAAGCGCTGTGACCAGTGTGATATACGTTATAAGTCACGATTAATAGCTGCGATAGCAGAATCAATTTCAGCCAAGGACGCTTGTGAGTATAACTGGAGATCGTCAGCATAGATGTGGTAAGAACATTGAAAGTGGGTAGTTAGAAGATTGATAATCACCGAAAACAAGAGAGGAGAAAGAATGCCGCCTCGCGGTACACCTAGAGACAGGTCGCACCAGTCGGAAAAATCCTGACCAGACAGAACATCCTGCTGCTGGCAACGGCGAAGATATGAGGAAAACCAGTTCAGTGCCGACGAGGCGAAATTTAGTCGTGAAAGTAATTCAAAGAGTAAGTCGTCATCAATTTTTTGTTGTTTTATTGGACAATCACTAGAAATTGCCACATGAGGGCCACTACAATTTATGCATTTAACTACCGCATTCTCTTTACATTCCGTGTACCGATGTTCATCTGCACAAATTGAACACCGTTGCATTGATTTACAAATTTTCGCTCCGTAATTAAATTTAAAGCATTTAAAACATTGTAAAAGCGGGGCTACATACTGATGCACCCTATATTGGAAAAAATCCAGATGTACAAAGTCAGGTAAGTTGGTTGAGAAAAAAAGTTACACTTACAGAACTGAACGGTTTGATCTGTCCATTAACTTTTTTTGTGAAACGACGTACAGCAACAACCTCATATTACGATGATAGTTTTTAAACAGCTCTTCATTATTTATGCTGATGGGAACATACCTGAGTACCCCGATTGTTTTCACCATTCTTGCTGGTATAAATGCCTTGTAATCATACTTCTCTAAGATTGCTTTCATTTTTCAAAAAGTCGTTGGCGTTAATCGCCCGCGCAAACACCACCCCTACTTTAGAAGCATTAATTCTTTTTATATTAGTGACTCCTTTGATTTCGTTTTTGGAAATTCCCGCCAACATTAAGGGATTCGCATTGCCTAGTTTAACTCCTTCTTTACGACTCTCAATAAAAACCGTATATTCAGCCATTCCCAATGACTTAGGGAAAACTCTTATAATTTAATTTATAATATGGCTTATAAAAATCCTCATTTTCCTGCTGCAGGTCTTGATTACGCTTTGGCGGTTTCCTTTTCCCGCCCGCGTCGTGATCCATGTCTTTATTCATGCCGTCACTATCAGACAGCATTTCTCTTTATTTCGTATGAAACTTGGAGAATTTTGGTTCAGAAGTTGAAGTTAAAATTAAACTTTGGTAATTTTAATTTAAAAATACGCGCTTTTTCCTCCCGCCAGTCAGGAAGAATTCCTGTCTTCGCCTCCAGCCGGTTTCTTAGTAAATCATAGATTATTTAATTAATTAGTTGGATTCAACTCTCTTGTGTACCGTGTATCTGTTAGTATTCATATCACGCACACTATTTAGTTTTTAAAGTTTGCGAAACGAATATTTGCAATGTAATATAATAATCATCACTTGATTTAGAAAACAATTTACTTCATAGTTCGAATAATAATACGTCTATTTCTATTTTCTTCATATTTTTAGACATATAATATCTCGGTTGATCCTGGAGGTGGCCCAGCACCTGGGCGAGAGGCAGGGCCGGCCTGAGGCAAGTTTTAGGATGGAGCGAGACCCAATTATGGCGCCCCCCTTGCTTGCCCGTAATATATACCAGTTGTACGTGCACATGCAAGCATGAAACTGGGAAGATCTCGACAACATCTTAAGTCTATGTCCAATTTGTCGATTGAAAACAGTCATGCTCGTGATATTTTAGGCACTGCACTCCTTAGGTACGGTATCTATAGAAACCGTTGATGTAGCATGATAAAACAAAATTGAAATGGAATTAACGTACATTTATTAAAATAAATCATAACAAAAATAGACAATAAAACAAAATTAAGTCAATCGAAGTCTAAATCGCGCTAACAAAGTTCCGAAATTAAAGCAGTATATATAGAATAGCTCCGAACTACCACTCGGAACCTTGCCCGGCGGGAGATCTCCCCTTTTCCTTCCACCGGTCACAGTGGTGACCCCGACGTTATATGAACACGCAACCAACAACCTTCGGAAACTACAATTTCATAATCTTCGTCATCGTCCACAAGTACCTCATTCATTCGCTCTCGAGCAGTTATTGTCTGCAGTCTTCACATTTTGCAAGCCATCGATGAACCTTTACAAAGGTTCATCGCAGCACTGGAATAATAATGCTTCCTGTTCCTTCAAGCTACTCTCTGCGCTACAATGTTCGGCACGGCTATGAGCCTTACTGCTCGCCTCTGCTTCACAGCACTTTTGCAGATTACTTGCCTTCTTCTCGACTCACCGCAGACTACTAGGCAATCCCTGGCACTTGCTCCGGTTCATCGTTCTCACCGGCATCACTTGCAAGTGCGTAGTACGGCACGCATTACACACCGGCATATCGTTCGCACCGGCGTCACTTGCCATTACTCACACAGCATGCATTCCCCACCGGCATTAAGGACACACCGGCAATTGGACTGCACTATCGACCTCCGGTCTGAGCAGGGAGGTGATGTGGCGGCGCTGTCGTCGCGCCACAAACGAAACACATCGACGCCTAAATCGCGCTAACAAAGTTCTGAAATTAAAGCAGTATCATATTATAGAATAGCTCCGAACTACCACTCGGAGCGTTGGCCGCTCCCCGGGCTGCACACCTTGTCTGGTGGGAGATCTGCTCGCTGCGTACGCATTTTTGCATTTACTAATCTTATATGACCTCCTCATACGATAATGTCTGAGCTATATCATTTTCAATTAACAGCAAGGCTAGATCAGAAAGCTTATCTTCTGCGAGAGTCAACTTCAGCTATGTTTTACTTAGCTTAAGATTGCTAAAACTGCCTTCATCTTTGGCCACCGTAATCGGAATAGTTAAAAACCAAAAATTAAAAATAGGTAAAATAATTTTAATTTAAAATAGTTAAAATCCGGAGAGCTGTCCAAATAGCTGTCTTTAACTATGAAATTGCCGTTCTGTAGTACTGGCCATTTCAAATCAAAATAATTTTTGTTTGGCTAAGAATTCTAATTTCAAATTACTTATATTTTAAAGACATGGAATTGTTTTTTCAAAATTAGTCATTTGTTTATTGATAACCGTTATGTTTTTATCATTTTCGTCATCATGGATACGTTAAAAATTCGAGTAATTATGGAAAATGAGTACCGTCGTGGTAGCAACGCGACACAAGCGGCATGCAACATTAACGACGTTTACGGATCTAATAGTACAAACTAACGCACTTACTGTTATTGGTTTGCCCGCTTCCGTTCTGGAAATTTCGACCTGAAAAATGAACTCCGTGATCGTCCGAAAGCTTTGGACGAATTAAACGACCATGACGAATTAAAGGTGATTCTGGAAGCTGATGATACTCAATGTACGGTTGAATTAGCAGCAGCTTTCCACGTTAGCATCAAAACAATATTGGTTCATTTGCATCAAATTGGCGAGGTAAAAAGGCTTAACATATGGGCGCCTCACGAACATAATGATCGCCAGTGGAGTACGCATCGAGACGTGCTTGGCACTGCTTAACTGGCACACAAACGAAGGAATTTTGAACCGCATTGTTATATGCAACGAAAAATGGATTCTGTTTGACAATCGTAACTACTCAGCAAGTTGGTTGGATCCTGATTCAGCACCTAAATAATGCCCTAAGCGAAAACTTAGCTCTAGAAAAGTGATGGACACTGTTTGTTAGTCTAGCGCCGGTGTGATTCATCACAGCTTCTTACCAAACAGGCAGCACTCTCACCAAACACTCAGCAAGTTGGTTGGATCCTGATTCAGCACCTAAATAATGCCCTAAGCGAAAACTTACCTCTAGAATAGTGATGGACACTGTTTGTTGGTCTAGCGCCGGTGTGATTCATCACAGCTTCTTACCAAACAGGCAGGGCCTGATTTACCCACAGGCTAACCAGGCTGGAGCCTAGGGCGCAAGGTTCGAAGGGGTGCTGAACTTGCCTTTGCAAGCACACACTTATGTTCAGAATAAAATTTGACATAATATTCTCAATAAATGATAGAGTAAGTGCCGTAAATATTTTACTTGTTGCTCATTTTTTATTTTTGGTACAAAACAAATAAGCAGATTTTCAAAATTAGACTAAATTATTTGTCACCTTTCGTCTTTCGTTGACTGAATAGACGTGACACAAAGATTTAAACCGCTCAAGCTCTCTTCTCTACCTCTAACTTTATTAAGGTGTTTTGCCAAGGCTGTCCAAGACAACTTCTGTTAGCCTTGTGTTCCATCTCTGCATAGGAAGAACGACTCACTGGCCTGTGCCGTAAAGGAGAAACACGATCTTTTAAGTTTTCTTTTTGAGTGTGATTGTTCCATGCTTGATGTGCGGTGTGGACAGCGTTCAGTGTGAAAAGAATTCGTCTCCCTGGACGTCAACAAGTCGAGTGGGCCTGATGGAGTCCCTCCTATTGTGCTGAAGAGGAGTGCTCTGGAGTAAGCAACGGTTCTAAAGCGTCTTTTCTGGTACTCTTACTGCTTAGGTTAGGCTAATCCTGAACGAATGGATAACAGATTTAGTGCACCCGATCCCTAAAAAATCGACTGATCATACCCGTCCAACTACAGACTTATCGCCATCTCCTCCTTCTTCTCCGAAGTATTTGAATCCTTTATAAATTGCCAGCCGCCAATACGGTCAATAATCAGCTGGTTCTAGTTCTTATCTTCTAATTTACCTGACTCATAGATGAGCGGATGCAGTAGAGTCCTTGATCGTTACTTTGGACATAGCGAAGGCCTTCGATGGGCTTTGGTACAAAACACTTCTTTAGAAGCTTCCTTCCTATGGGCTTCCCGAAAAATTGTACAATTGGATCATCAGTTTTCTTGCAGATCGGAGTATCAAGGTCGTAGTAAACTGTGCATACACTGACTACAAGCTTATTAATGCCAGTGTTCCACAAGGCTGCCTGTTAACCTTTTTACTTACACTACGCTGTTTTCTGTATATGAATTATATGTTGCTGTTACTTTTTGTAACACTGGTGATGAATTTTACACCGACCGTGCCAATATTTTTCGGGACACGTCATCTAGTATCGAAACAAACTTTCGACTGAAATCCAGTCTTTAATAAACAATATCTCGGATTGGGGACGACTTTAGTCCAGTTTAAACTTCAGAAGACACAGGTTTGCTAAGTTACCACTAAAAAGAACCCCTTTGTCGTATCTCCTCAACTTCTCAATCTCAGCCGGCATCGGAATCATCGGCATCGACATATCGAATGACGTACAGTTTGCAGGCGTGCTCAGCAGAGCGGGACAGTATATTCTGCCGACAACCTTTTGCAACTTTACAAGGCGCAAGTTTAGTCTCACATGGAGTACTGTTTTCATCTCTGGACCGGGATCCAATGCGAACTCCTTCTCTTGACCGCATCCAGCAAAGAGTGGCTCGAATCGTAGACCATTGTGTTCTTTCTGATCGGCTCGATTCACTGGCGTTGCGAAGAAATGTTGCATCTCTTTGCATTTTCTATCGCATTTTCTACGGGGAGTACTATTCCAGCCGCTAAATTCCACGTACCAACTACACTATCTGGATGCTTGGCGGTACACCATAACTGTGCAATTTACTAGAAGTTCTCTTCCTCACAAGACTTTGTGGAATCATCTAGCACTGGCGATGTTTTCCGGATCGATACGACTTAGAGACCTTCAAGCAACGAGCGTACTCCTTTTAAAAAGACCGGCAACGCACCTGCAATTTCCCTGGTGTTGCAGTTATTTATGGGCGATGGTCAACACTTACTACCAGGAATTTTTTTATTTAATGTAGTGGAAACCGCGGTGTGGAAAGCTAGTAAAATATAAAAATCTCGTAAATATATTCTAGTTGGGCAGGCACAGACAGAACAGGCTGGTGGGGACGCATACTCTTAATTAGCCTAGGGCTCTCTGTACTCCAAATTACGCACTGCAAACAGGATGAGCATTACTGCAGATGTGTACTGTGAATAACTGAGCACAATGATGGAGAAGCTGACACGTCTCCAACCAGCTTTGATCAATCGCTCGTCCCCTCTGCTCCTGTACGGCCACACGCGACTTCATACTGCACAACAGACGATATCCAAGTTACAAGAGCTGGTTTGGAAGCTGCGATCATCCGCCCGAGAGGCAGTACAAAATGCCTTTGAAGAATTTGTTGCCTCCCTCGTCGAGCTGATATTTTCAAGAAGGGAATCAATAAACTGCTACTATTCATAATTCCGAAAATGTTTACTTTATCGTAAAAAGTCATGAGACTTTTTTTTGTTTGTTTTTTATCAAAGAATATAAAAAAAATTGACCAGTTTAAAAATAACAATTCCTTGCAATTGAAAAAAAAATCGGTTTAAACTATATGGCACGGAGTTGCGCCATGGCAACATGCATTTATATCATCGGCAGGACAACTTGATGAGAATCGCAAAAAAATGAGATCGAACAGTTTTGGTACTCATGCGCCGGTTCCTTCTGGGCTATAAGAACATTTTCTTCCTTTTTCTTTCGCAGATTCTTTCAAACTCTGAGTTTATTTCAGCTTTTTCAGCTGTATCCTTAGCTGCAATGAGAGCCTTTGTTAATCCTTCGTCTCTAGGTATATTCTTTTCTGTCCATCAGTTTTATAGCAGCTGATAAAGCAGCACATGCGTGCAAGCAGAGCGCATAGACGCTCTGCTTGCATGCATGACAAGATTAACATGGAATAAAACGTCGTCCCAAATGACAAAAGACAGCAAAAACTCGAACGTCTTAAAATTGGCTGCAAGTGATTTAGCTTCCAAACTTGCCACGGGATCAGTTGTGACGATACTCTTCTTCCAAGGCACTATTTATGTCGGCGTACTGATACCGCACCGCTTGCAAGCTGTTGACTCTACTATCGCATCTTGTTTGACACACCTTCTTTAAAGTTAAGCTCTTCACATATTTTGAAATAACTTCCCATCTTTTTGTTTAGTTTGTAAAAAATATAAAATAAGCGCTGAAGAATGCCGCGCTCGTCTCAACAAATAAGGCCATACGCACATATACCAACTAGCCACACGTTCGAAATCAAAATATTGAAAAAAAAAAAAAAATAAACTCAGGCATATGAGCAAAGAAATGGAACAGAGACTAAGCTTCTAAGGAGCGTGCAAAATTTTTACCTAAATAAGCTAAAAGATTTTATTTTTCTATTATGTAGGTAGCTATGCTATTATAAAAAAATTCACTAAGGCGCCTCCTGGGACTTGGCGCCTGGAGCGGCCGCTCCGTTCGCCTTGTGGTAAGGCAGGCCTTGGCGAGAGGACCTGCCGCACCATAGCCATGGACGCACCGATGGCCTCGTGCATGGTCAGACCGTCACTGACACCCGTGCCCCCGTCACCATCCCCTTGAGCCCACTCTTGGACGCATAATGAACATTATCGGGGAGTCAACTGGTGAGAATTTTCGTGTGAACCTATTAATTATTCTGATCTTAATGATCCGAGCCGTGGTAGCTCAGATGGTTAGCGCTCGCTGTAAGCTTCACAGCATTCGAGCAACCCGGGTTCGATCCCCGCCAGCACCAATGAAATTGCTGATTTACCACGTGCTCGGCGGTGAAGGTAAACATCGTGAGGAAACCTGCATTTCTGAGAAACACGCATTAGGGCAGCGCGGTGGACAATTCCTTGTCCTAAAACCCTCTCAGAAACGATAGGAGGCCTGTACCCAGCAGTGGGACGTAAATAGGCTGCGACTTTACTTTACTAATGTACTCCAGAGCGATTTTCTGTCACGGGGGCCAATCTTAACGGAGACTAGACATCTGCGCAGGACAGGATTATAGTAAACGAATGTGTGCGCAAGCATATGTGTACTCTTTATTCCCTCACTCTTATAGTCCGTTGGGACAGTAATCCGAAAAGACCGGAGAGAGTTCAGGCGCAGGACCAACGCCTTCAAGTGCTTTTTGAGGCACGGGGATGGAACACCGCCAACTTCCTGAATTCGGAGACATATGCATAGAGAGAACTGGAGAGAACCTCCAATTCTACTTATATTGAGTGAATATACTTGTCTCGCTTTTTCTAATTTAATATTAAAATAAGGCAAAAAGAGACAAATGTATTGAAAGATGTTGCGTGTAATTCGTACGTGGAAATAGCAATGTCAAGTGGACATTTGGTTTCTTTATTCTATGCCAAATATCAGAGTAAATACACTTGTATCTTCTGATTTAATAGAAAAATGACATCCTTGTTGTTGTATGTTTAATATTATGTGTGACGTTTCGTTACGAGACATGACGTCTTTAATCTATAGTGATTTCGTTCACAATGTTACCATACCATCGACATCAATATACTATTTTATTATATGTATAAAAATATAAAGAAAATAGGAATAGACATATTATTATTCGAACTATGAAGTAAATTGTTTTCTAAATCAAGTGATGATTATTATATTACATTGCAAATATTCATTTTGCAAACTTTATAGTCTTGACATATACATGGTACCATAAGAGAGTTGAATCCAACTAACTAAATAATCTATGATCTACTAAGAAACCGGCTGGAGGCTGATAAAGCTGCGATATTTACTTTTCATTAAATATGAAGCACCAATTTTTAATTTTGATTATAAAAAAATATGTTTTTGAATGTAACTTAAATCAAAATTTTATGAATAAATAAAAATTATCATCTTCCATTTAATTACTCGGCTAAAGAGTAGTTTTTATCTAAAGTCACAAATTCTACATCCGCAAGAACCCTGGTTCGTAATCGATTTATTGGTAAATGTATCTATGGTGCGACAAAAGAGAAGACATGCCGCGATCATGCCGCTGTTATTGTACTAGCACTCGTAGCAGTGCCCTCTGTGTACGTTCCGTGAAGTAAACCTAGTGTCGATTACACCAACACAGTTATTATTCCCTGTGAAACCCATGATAAGTCTAAGAATAATTTGGCGGAAATATATCTGTGCCGGACGGGCGTAACTTTCCGGAGTAAATGTTGTCGAAGATACTCCGCGAGTCGCTCACGTCCTACACCTATAGGTTCCGGAGGATACTTTCACTGCCGTCGCTGTGTGTGCTGCTGGAAAACTGGACTGAGGTTCAAAATTAAAATGCACGATTTATAAATTAAAATAACAAGGGAGTGGCCAGCGGTTCGACTGAGTGATTAGTCGTGAAATTTTATAACTATTATTTATTGACCACGGCTGTTGAACACGGTTATTCAACTACGGTTGTTCACTATCGGTTGGTCACTATATATTTCAACAGATTTAATTAAAATGCGCGGTAGTATTAAGATTTCTATTGGTTTTAAAATATCTATTGGTATTTTCAAAATATCTATTGGTAATATCAAATATCTATTGGTAGTATTAAATATCTATTGGTAGTATCAAAATATCTATTGGTAGTAACCAAATATCTATTGGTAGTAGCTGCTTTTCTAACACTACTGACTAGCAGCTATTAATCAACTAAATTTAGTTGAATTTATCACGTGTAACTGCGAATATCAGTTACCACCTTTTCCGTCTAGCTAACACTTTTCAATATATGTAACGGCGAATTTTCAGTTACCAACTTTTTCGGCTAGCTAACACTTTTTTACTATATGTATCTGCGAATTTTCAGTTACCACTTTTATCGGCTGGCTAACACTTTTTTACTATATGCAACTGCGAATTTTCAGTTACCACTTTTTCCGGCTAGCTAACACTTTTTTACTATATGCAACTGCGAATTTTCAGTTACCACTTTTTTCGGCTATGTGTAACTGCGATTTTCAGTTACGACCTTTTTCGGCTAGCTAAACTTTTTCTAATTCACTACTATTGTCCACTATGTTCTGCTACTAGTCACTTCAGCTACTACCGGATACTACTGCTTGTCACTGGTAGTTCTTCCTACTACAACGTTACTGGGATTCGCCCCCATAAGGTTGACTTCGGCTATACTGTATGCCGCTTGCCATTTTCCGGTTTTGCCTCTTTATTTTTAAACATTTTCATTATGTAATTAGCACAAATCGCAATATTTTCTATACAAGGCTAATTTTTACATTAACACGCTATACATCATTAAATAGGCATTTTGGTCCCTTATCAGTATGTGATAAAGGTTAATCAATACATTAATATTTAAAAAAGTTATTAAACGAAATGTACCAAATTTTCATAACAAATGTGTACATTAAATCTTTAATTTTTCTATAACTACCAAATGCGCTTAATTATACAAAATATTTCTTTACTATCGCAATCTATATATCATACGCTAACTAAATATCATATTTACAACTCTTTTAGAACACAAAAATATTCTCATTATTTTCAATACAAACTATTGCGCAGTTAATTAAACTTCCAGAAAGTTCTACGATATGACGCGCTGTGATTGGTTGATTTTTTCTTAAATGCTTAAAGTTGTTTATATCAACTATTATTAAAACGACATTCTATACAAATATATTAAGAGTTGTAAACACACTGTAAAACCATATTAATACACAATTTGTTCGAATTCGTTGCTAATTTCACTTTTTATACAAAATAATATTCTTTCATCACTTTTTGCTCAAAGTCTTTAGGCCGTCGCGAACAATATCAGATGAATTTAAGTAGATTTGTACGTGGTAGAGCCATGCTGCAGCTATATTACTGGTATAGTTGTAGCACGAATGGGTCGACGCGACCGGGGAACCACGCTCTCACAGAATACCAGCATAAAATAGCAGCTTAATCCTGCTGTGTTTCGTATGGTGAGTGTAGAGAATTGGAGACCCTTTTTACTGGAAAAGAGGCATTCCATCATAGTCCCCACGGGTGACAACGCATCTGCATTTTGATTCGCAAGCGAGGATAAATGTAGATGTCTATGGGCCACAGCAACCACTTACCAATTACCATCAGGTGGACTGCGTGCTCGTTTGTTACCCTATCCTATAAAAAAAATTAGAAATCTTGTCTTAATAAAATTTAGGATATTCTTGGGAACGTTTC
The DNA here is from genome assembly GCA_963668995.1 of Parnassius mnemosyne. Taxonomy (NCBI): domain Eukaryota; kingdom Metazoa; phylum Arthropoda; class Insecta; order Lepidoptera; family Papilionidae; genus Parnassius; species Parnassius mnemosyne. The sequence goes on along the minus strand of CAVLGL010000082.1, from coordinate 7,325,563 downwards.
CGGATTGAACGACATAATATCATATATTTTCTTTCATATCTGTACTTCGTATGTCCATTTTTTTAAAGTAATTAAACACTTGTTCAAAATATTAATTTATTAATAATTTTGCAACTTTAATGCCTCAAAAATAGCAAACAGATTACGATTCGTCACCAGTCTCCTTCTAGAAGGTTGCTAGAAATACTCAAAAGATGCTAAACTATATGCTCTTAGCCATTTCTTGAGATTTCGCAATAACGTCTTCTATGGTGCCCACCATGTAGAAGGCCCCTTCAGGGATGTGGTCCAGTTCGCCTTTGAGGATCTGGAAAGTTGGTAAATATATCAGCCTTTTGCTTCTAATTAGGATCTACTGTGTTACACACATTGTGTGTAAACGATGGGAGACGGAATCAATATTTTAGGTAAATATCCAGATAATTGATACGCTTAACGTGGTTTTAGCGTGATGAAGTAAAACGCGTGTTTTAATTGCATTTTGTAAAATTTTGCAGTTAATGAGAAAAAAAAGTTAGTGAGAGATGTGTGTACTGCAGTGGGCTAGGATGAAAACCTAAAATTGATAAATTTCACACACACACACACGCACGCACGCACGCACGCACGCACGCACGCACGCACTCACGCACGCACGCACAAGTAGATCAAACTTATTTAAACACATATAAGAATTTAACAGATTATATGTTATAGATATTTATGTGTCAGATGAGCCCAAGCAATGTCGCTTTACTTTTGTTTTAAAAATAGTTGTATTGAGATTAGTTAATAAATAAATCTTACGTTCAACTCAGAATAGGAAAGTTTTAAAACTGTAATTGCTTTAAGATATGGTGAAGCAACAGTTAAAAGTGAGTGAAGAGATCAAGGAAAGAGCACCATGTATTGAATTGTTAATTCCTTTCTTTTCAGAACACGCATACGACGCGCACCGGAATAGGATACTGAGTTCGAGCTACGAGGTAATGTTTTGAAAATGATAACGATATATCGATATTTATCACGTGATATATATCGATACTGTTTAAAAATATCGATTCGATATATACCGATATACCTAGTCAGGTCATAAGTATTGTCACACAGTAAAAACTTTTCTTTTAGAATGCTGGCCACAAAAAAGTTTATTGAATTCGAATTTCGAATTGTTCATGAAAATAAAACTGTATACTTTTTAGAATTTTACTCATTTTTAAATATGGAGTGGACGCTTAAAGAAGACAGTGTTGCAGTTATTGCGTTGCATCGTTGCGGTTACGCGCCAATTCAAATTTTTGACATACTAAAAAATTTGAATATAACCAAAAGATTCGTTTATCGTACCATCAAACGATACAATGAATACTCTAGTGTAGATGACAGGTCAAGAAGTGGTCGCCCTCGGTCTGTTAGGACTCCAGCAGTGATAAAAGCTGTGAAGGCGCGAATTCAAAGAAATCCCAAACGTAAGCAGAAACTGTTGGCCCTTCAGATGGGGTTAAGCAGAACCACGGTGAAAAGGGTGTTAAATGAAGACTTAGGGCTTCGGGCATATCGAAGAAAAACAGGACATCGTTTGAATGCTCGTCTAATGGACCTGAGATTGAAGAGATGCCGCGCTTTGTTGAAGCGGTACGCGGGAAAAATATGTCGGGAAATTCTTTTTTGGGAAAAAATTTTTGCCGTAGAAGAGAGTTACAACAAACAAAATGATAAGGTGTACGCACACAGTAGTGAAGAAGCGAGCAACCGTATTCCGCGTGTCCAACGAGGTCATTTACCATCCTCGCTCATGGTATGGTTGGGAGTTTCTTATTGGGGCTTAACAGAGGTACATTTTTGTGAGAAAGGTGTAAAAACGAATGCAGTTGTGTATCAAAATACAGTCCTGACGAACCTTGTGGAACCTGTTTCTCATACCATGTTCAATAACAGGCACTGGGTATTCCAACAAGATTCGGCGCCAGCTCATAGAGCGAAGAGCACACAAGACTGGCTGGCGGCGCGTGAAATCGACTTCATCCAGCACGAAGACTGGCCCTCCTGCAGTCCAGATTTGAATCCGTTAGATTACAAGATATGGCAACACTTGGAGAAAAAGGCGTGCTCAAAGCCTCATCCCAATTTGGAGTCACTCAAGACATCCTTGATTAAGGCAGCCGCCGATATTGACATGGACCTCGTTCGTGCTGCGATAGACGACTGGCCGCGCAGATTGAAGGCATGTATTCAAAATCACGGAGGCCATTTTGAATAAACTTTACTGTCATAAGAATCTATGTTTTGTTAAGTTCATTTTGGTATATAAATGGTTACATAAGGAATAAACTTGTTTCAATTATTTTATATTAAACATGTGACAGAAATTATGACCTGACTAGGTATTTTTTCTCTTGCCCATCCCTAGTTAGAGCTACGAGCTACTGTTTTTCCGTACCGACACCAGTCTGAACACAGGCACGCAACGCTGCGCTATAGGGACAGAAAACAGAAACGGAAGACAGAAAACAAACAATACTTATTGAAAGTCACTCTTTTGTTAACCACGACGCAAACAGAGAGGTGTTATAAGTTTGACCGCTGTGTGTGTCTGTCTGTCTGTGTCTGTCTGTAGCACCGTAGCTCTTAAACGGGTGAACCGATTTGGATGTGGGTTTTTTTTATTTAAAAGCAAGTTTTCTAGCGATGGTTCTTGCACATGTTTTATCAAAATCGGTTTATCAAAGGATAAACCGGAAGATCAACAGCTCTTTTTGTTTCGGGAGGGGGGGTTCAAAATGTTATTTTTAAGTTAATTCATTTAACACTGGTTCGGAAAACACCTGGGAAAAACCAGCAAGAAACCCAACGTGACTTTTTTTTTAAATAATAAAAGTCTCAAAGAAACAGCTAACAATCATACAATATTTAGTTATACCATTAACAGCACAAAACAAATTAGAAATAGCTTGGTAGCGATCACCTTCTTCCCAGGGATTATTATCGTACATAAATTCCTTAATATTTTATTAACCATTTTTATACAAACTTTGTTTAAACATTTTTTTGAACTTTTTGATATTGTCATGATCGTCTAAAACCATATCTCACCCGTTGAAAACCCTTGATTGTGTCCTCCAGTTTCACCAACTTGCCCACGTGGCCAGTGAACACTTCAGCCACCTGGGAATAAAATTACTATATTAAATATCGACCAAGTCTGCACAATAATAATGTTCTTACAAAATGAAGTTTATAATTTTAAACGTGGTAGAGCAAAGTTGCAGTATCGTTTATAGCACAAATAGATCGGGTCGGCCGGGGAAGGACCACGCTCTCACAGAATACCAGCGTAAATTTGCTGCTTTGCAAAGTTTGAGTTTCGTATGGTGATTGTAGAGAAACGGAGACAACTTTACTGGAAACGAGGCTACCCATCTTAATCCTCAGGGGTGACAACGCAACAGCATTTTGATTCGTAATCGAGGATAAATGTTTGGCGACGCTGTCACCGTGCCATAAGCGAAAATACATCGAAACCTAAGTCGTGCTAACAAAGTTCCGAAGTAAAAGCAGTATATATAGAATAGCTCCGAACTATCACTCTGAGCGTTGACCGCTCCCCGCTCGCTTCCTTGTAATGGAAAAGGGGCCACAGTGGTGACCCCGACGTGATGTTTATGGGCCACAGCATCCACTTACTATCAGGTGGACAGTGTGCTCGGAAGCTACAACTGGAGCGAGCCATGTTGAACATTAGACTAGATTTAGACTTTCTCAAAGTTTTGAAAACTCAAGGAAAAACCTTTGTGAAAAACAAACAGACATCGAGGTGTTTGCATGTGTTGTGTTGCGTTTTGATGACTTTGGAACGGAGAACTAACAAGGATTACGTATTAAGTTATGTATGCAATTGTCTCCTGCAGTGTCTCCATGCAGTGGCGACGTAAGACAGCCCACTACGCCAGATCGTCCCGTGGGTTGCGTAAGAGGCGACAGAGAGAACTGGATTAGGGAATGGGGAGCAGCATCTTCCTGATGACAACTCAAAATATTAAAAACTGCGGTTGCCAACGCGTTTACCAAGTGCGACAACTGTGGCAAATATCTACCCTATGAGGTAATCTGAAATTGATATGTGGTAGGAGCGAAGGAGAACCTAACCCAACACTCCATTTCGTTCCGTGGGTGTCGTAAGAGGCGACTGTAGAAAACCAGGAAGGTCTTCATAGCATAGAATCATTTTTATTCCATACTAGCGACCCGCTCCGGCTTCGCACAGGTGATTCCTGGATCTCGACAACAGCGCCACCTGCCGGGTCCAATTGTGAAGCTAAATTATCCAGGCACTCGCTCGAATGCACACAAAAAGTTTCATCAAAATAGGTTAGAGCCGAGACAGCAATTATCGTTATATCGTTGTAATACTTATTCAAAGTAATTTAAGTTTTACCACTGCGTCTGAAAACCGCCCCTTCTGGGAAGAACCAGCAAAAAACCCAGCGGGACTTTTCTTTCAATAAAATTAATTTACAATATATTAATTTATACAATTAGCACGATGTAATATCTAGCGATAGATCTAGGCGATGTAACTATCCTCTTTCTTTTCTCTTATCAATGCCACAGCGGGATTAATAAATGATTTCTCAAGAAAATCTAATGTTAAATTGATAAGAATCTAAAAAAAACCTGGAAAGGCTGTGAGAGGAAGCGCTGGATCTTCCTCGCGCGGGCCACTGTTAACTTGTCCTCTTCGGAGAGTTCGTCCATGCCTAAGATAGCGATAATGTCTTGCAAGGACTTGTAATCCTAGTACGAATAGAAAGTCTCTGTTTGTAGACGGTTATTTTACCTAATTTTGTATTTTGTATTAATCTATAGATACATATAATTAAAATTGAAGTGTCTGTAATATTGAAATAACGGACTTCCGTTTAGCTCAGCTGTTTATTTGCGCGCCATTAAAGCAACAATCAATTTTTTTTTTAATTTTTATCCGTCTGTCTGTTCGCGCTAATCTTCGAAACGACTGAACAAATTGCGATGGAACTTCACGAAGAGATACAGAGCAATGAGAGGAGTAATCTATGCTATATTTGACACGAAAAACTTGGATTTTTTTTTTGTAAATAAGAAAAATTTATTAAGAAAATGGTAGTTGACGATTGTGTTAATGCTTTATGATGACATAAATGACCTTGAGATATATTATACCACCCAGGCGAAACTGGGAGGGTGGCTAGCCTATACAAATCAGTAAAATTGAAGTGTCTGTTTGTAATGTCAAAATAAACAGCAGTTTACCAAATGCATATGAAAATATAAACGGTACTAATAACATAAAAAAAACAATTTAAAATTTTTGTCTGTCTGTTTGTTCGTTCCGGTTAATCTCTGAAACGGCTAGATCGATTTTAAAGGGACTTTCACTGACAGATAGCCGTGTTTCAATCAGTTTCAACGTGGACGTGTCAAGCTCAGTGATGATACCCGTCAAGGTCGTCCAAAAACTGCAGTCACCCAAGAGAACGTTGATGCTGTGCGTAAGCTGATAGAATATAATAACTTTTATTCAATATACGCTACAAGAATACATATTGAAAGTAATTTATGCTTTTATCACTAGTTCGGAAAAAACCTCTGTCCTGTGAAGAACCAGCAAGAAACCCAGCGGGACTTTTAAAAAAAGGCATAATTAATAATACGATATTTTATACAATTAATATAAAAAACATTTAGATACAGTCAGCCAGTCGTCCTGAGTGTGATCTTTCTCATATTTTAATTTAGTTTATTTTATTAAATATTAGCTTTTTAGCCGCGGCTTCGCTCGCGTGCGCTTAGGGTTACCATATCTCAGGATTTGTCCTGAGATTTCAGGATTTTTAGAACTTTCAATATAATACAGCTTGCATTTTAAAGATCTCTTTAATAAAAAGATAAACAAACTAAAAATAATTTTCCTTTGTTAATAATTCCACAATTAAAATCAAAACTTATTTATCCAAGTAGGTACTTAAACAGTTTTATCATACTTAATATATGAAGATACCTTTTTAAGTAAGGTTTTCTTCTCAAATTGTAAAAAAAATCTCAGGATTTTAAATGGAAATCGGGCCTCTTCTCCGGACTTTTAATTTTTTCATCTGGTAACCCTACGTGCGCTTGAATTTAGGAACATCATTAAATGCTGTTCCGTTCCAAATTTAGAAAAATTCAATCACTTTTAGAGTCACCTTGGTGTCTATGTCTATGTCTGTCAAAGATTTTTTTTTCATTCTAAAATACTGTTAGACGTAGAGGATTGGTATCATGCTACAGAAACACGTGAATATATATGTCTAGAAACACCTAGATACTATTTTTTATGATAATGAATACACAAGAAAGGCAAATAGTCTTGAAATCAAAACGTATTATTATTATTTACATTTTACTCTTATTACATTTATTCATAGTTAACTATGAATAAATGTAATATCTTATTTACATATTACATTTATTCATAGTTAAAGTTAGTTTAGTTTTAACAAAGTAATATAATGTTTATTTGAGACATTTTATTTATATCATTTGTCCTATTTAATATTGATTGGTACCATAAAACAGATGTAGATATTTTTTTAACTCCGAGTAAACGTGAAAATTTCATAAATATAGTTCTATTATAATAAATCTTCATTCAAATCTCTTTTATACGTGGTAGAGCCATGCTGCAGCTATATTAGTAGTATAGTTGTAGCACGAATGAGCCGGCTCGACCGGGGAAGGACCACGCTCTCACAGAATACCAGCGTCAAATAGCAGCTTAACGCTGCTGTGTATCGTATGGTGAGTGTAGAGAACTTGAGACCCTTTTTACTGGAAAAGAGACATTCCATCTTAGTCCTCACGGGTAACAACGCATCTGCATTTTGATTCGCAAATGAGGATAAATGTAGAGTGTGCTCTATTGTCACCCAATCATATAAAAAGAATACTACACATGGATTCCAACTAATGTTACGGGTTGTTTTTATGCATCTGGATGAAAGTTCCGAGTAATAGAACATATCGTTAATGTGAAGCACCGAAGCTCCGGGAATTCTAAAGTATATCAACATAGAATTAGTATCGTCCCAACCGTTATATCGGATCTGATATACAACAAATCCTACCAATGGTGAGAGGCGACATAGGAAAACAAACTGGAGATGGAATGGGCTGCATCATCTTCTTGACAATAGATCAAAATAATAATATCTGCGGTAGCCAACCCGCCTACCACGCGTGGCAACTATAGCAAATATCCAGCTACTTGACAATTTATGGTGGAGGCCTATGTTCATTTCAGTGGACTTTTGATAGACTGACGATAATACGTTCTTCTCATCTTTGCAAGCCTTCATATTTACGGCGAAGAGTTTCGGGGATATAACGTCACCCTGTCTTACACCTCTCTGCAGTTGGATAGGTTTCGTACTCTGATTCTGTACTCGGATAGCCATCGTAGCTCTACTGTACAAGCACTTCAGCACTTCGATATACCGACAGTAAACTTTGCACCGCTGAAGGGACTGCAGCACCTCCCAAATTTCGACGGAATCAAAGGCTTTCTCATAGTCCACATAAGCAAGGCAAAGTGGCACATTATACTCCTTTGTCTTCTGTACAATCTGCCGCAGAGTATGTATTTGGCCTATGGTACTAAAGCCTTTTTGGAAACCGTCTTGTTCGGGAGGCTGGAAGTCGTCAAGTCTGCGTGCGAGACGATTCGTAATGACTCTCGAAAACAGCATGTAGACGCGGCTCAGAAGGGAAATCGGTCTGTAGTTCTTCGAGAGAGCGTTGTCGCCTTTCTTGAAGAACATGACCACCGCACTTCTGCTGCACGCCTCCGGTGTAGTGCCACCATGGAGGACGGAATCAAAGAGCTTCTGAAGGACTTCAAGTACCGGTTTTACACCCTGCCTTTGCTTTCAGAAGCTCCGCTGTAATACACAAGAAACTCACAGAATACCAGCGTCAAATAGCAGCTTAACACTGCTGTGTTTCGTATGGTGAGTGTAGAGAACCGGAGACCCTTTTTACTGGAAAAGAGTCATTCTATCTTAGTCCTCACGGGTGACAACGCATCTGCATTTTGATTCGCAAACGAGGATAAATGTAGATTGTCTATGGGCCACAGCAACCACTTACCATCAGGTGGACTGTGTGCTCGTTTGTCACACTATCCTATAAAAAAAATTCCATCCTCGCCTGGGGCCTTGCCGTTTTTAAGGTGCTGGAGAGCCATTCTAATCTCGCTCAGACTGACGTCCGGGATATCTTCGGAATAGTGTCGGATAAGACTCGCTCTTGGATCGTTACTCACACTTGCGTGTGGCTTCAACGATGACGTGTACAGCTGTCCATAGAACCTCTCAATCTTACTCAAAATCTCAGGAGTCCCGGAAACGATGCTGCCACACTCGGTCTTCAGTCTTGACAGTTGGCTCTTTCTGGCAAACAGATCTATGGCAAAGACTTTGGAGCCTTGGTTCCGCTCGATCGCTTCTTCAATACAAGCTGTATTGAAGTTGCGTAAGTCCCGCGACATGCATTTGGAGATCTGTCTGTTCAGATGTCTGTATGCTGTCAAATCTGTTGAAGAATGTAGCTTCATCTCCCGTCTAACAACCATGAGATTAAGTGTGTGATCGGAGAGTTTCTGTGTTCTTCTGCGACGGGTCTTGCAGAACTTAGCTCCGACCGCATGGACAGTTTCCACGAGCTTGTCATTCATATCGTCCAATTCATTGCAGTCTTCTAGGCACTGAAAACGGTTTTGTAACTCGAGCTGAAAGGTTTCGGGACTTTGGATTAGAGCACGAGGGGGACGGAGCGTTGACTTCATTAGACGAGACCTCTCCAACTTAACGTTTAGGTTCAGTGTGCCTCTAACCATTCGGTGATCGCTGCCGGTTTTCACTCTCGCGATCACTGAGACATCACTGAACAGTTGTCGTCTGGTCGTCATAATGAAGTCAATCTCATTTTTTGTCGAACCGTCGGGGCTCGACCAGGTCCACTTCCTGTGGGGCCGCTTCTGGAAGAAAGAGTTCATCATAAAGAGTCCCTCTTTCTCCATGAAGTCGGCCAGCTGCTGGCCCCTTGGGTTTCGTTGCCCTATTCCAAAATTAACGATACCCTTTTACGACACCCACGGGAAGATATGGGGTAACTCTTCACCGCTGCATTGGGAGACGTTTTCAAGCTACTGGACTGTAAAGGATACGGTATTAACATCAATGGCGAGTATATCACTCATCTTCGATTTGCCGACGATATAGTCCTTATGGCAGAATCGCTGGAGGACCTAAGCACTTTGCTCAATGACCTCAATAGTGTCTCCCAACGGATAGGTCTTAAGATGAACATGGACAAAACAAAGATCATGTTTAAAGTCCATGTCACACCTATGCCGGTAGTTGTTGGGAGCACTAAGCTCGAAGTTGTTGACGAGTATGTTAACTTGGGACAAATAGTCCGACTAGGTAAGTCCAACTTGGACCGAGAGGTCAATCGCCGGATTCAACTCGGCTGGGCAGCGTTCGGGAAACTACGACACATCTTCTCGTTAGACATACCTCAAAACCTGAAAAAGAAATTGTACAACCAGTGCGTGTTGCCAGTGATGACTTACGGATCTGAGACTTGGTCCTTCACCGCTGGCCGTATGAGGAAGCTCAAGGTCGCTCAGCGAGCTATGGAGAGGGCTATGCTCGGGGTTTCTCTGCGTGATAAACTTAGAAATTAGTATATCCGCAGTAGAACCAGAGTAACCGACATAGCCCAACGGATTAGTCAACTGAAGTGGCAGTGGGCCGGTCATATAGCTCGAAGAACCGACAACCGATGGGGAAGAAAGGTTCTCGAGTGGCAGCCACGTACCGGTAGGCGAAGTGTAGGGCGACCCCCCCCCCCACTAGATGGAGTGACGACCTGGTAACACATGCAGGAAGTCGATGGATACAGGTGGCTCAGAACCGTGCTTTGTGGCATTCCTTAGTGGAGGCCTATGTTCAGCAGTGGACTTATGAAAGGCTATAATGATGAATGATGATGATATTTACGGCAGAGTGAAAACAAAAAGTAACATACCCGAAAACATTAATTTTTTTTATTTTTTTTTATAGGAGAGTGGGCAAACGAGCATGCGGCTCACCTGATGGTAAGTGACTACCGCCGCCCATGAACAACTGCAACACCAGGGGAATCGCAGATGCGTTGCCGGCCTTTTAAAAAGGAGTACGCTCTTTTCTTGAAGGTCCCTAAGTCGTATCGGTCCGGAAAAATCGCTGATGGTAATCGATTCCACAAGGAGGTCGTGCGAGGAAGAAAACATCTTCTAAATCGCACAGTGGTGGACCGCCAATCATCCAGATGGTGTGGATGGTATCGGGAGTTCTGCCGCGATGTGCGTTCGTGAAATTTGGCGGCTGGGATATTTAATGAAATAAAAACTGCATATATTGCCCCATGAAAAGTAAAAAAGTAGCAGCTTACATACATGTTACTACTGGGCACAGGCTGCAGAGTTTTTGGTCAAAAGTGTTCGCTGCGCTGATTCCAACGCGGTGTGAATGTAATGTAAACTATTCAATTATTTGCATCGTTATTCAGTAGCATTCTATTATTTCATTTTATCAAATACTTGCCATTTTAGTTTATTTAGAAGTAAGTAGATGGCGCTAATATTAGATGAAATAATAAAAGCCAAAACTATACCATCTAGTAATATCAGCAATAGAGGCTAACATTTATTATATCAATAGCGATAAAGTGATGTCAATTCTCTTAAAAGTTCAGTTTCTGTTAAAAAAATACGAAAACCAAAATACTCAGCGCCACTAGCGGTGAAAAACGATTTAATGATATCGTCATACGACCATGTTATGAATTAGCAACGTTGTGTTTAGTTATTAATATTTTCAAACGATTTCTATTCATTGATTTGATCAAGCTGTATAAAGACATTATCAACAAATAGTGTTAAATATCATTAAATGACGACACCATTTCACGAATTGATGGCCACGACATACATAAAAATGTCTTTAATAAAACTATAATGATAATGAAATAATTAATTATCATTAATTAATTAATTATTATCGGTTTAATCACTTTTACATAATATATTAGTAATGAGGGCATCCACGACTTTTTCTGCCACCAGGGCGGCGCCACTTAAAAGTGAGGTATAATATTTGACAGATTTCATAGCGGGGAAGTGAATTTGTTCGCAAAATGTAAAAATTATTGTTTCTTTCTGTGCTATTAACTATAATTTATATTAATAAGATTAAAAATAAATAAATCAAACCACAGATAAGTATTCATAAAGGTAGAAAAATTTTAAAAAGTTAAGTGTGCAATAAATTAAAGAGCAAACCACTGAGGCATTGTTTTGTGTATTAATATAATACTCTAGAAACCGATAAAGTTTTATTAAAAACTAACTTCTCAATTAAATGACATTGTGTAACAAAAAACGTTACCTCAGTGTCAACTAGCGACATCTGGTGAGCAGAAAATTATTAGCCCCCATTGAAATAAATACCTTATTAATTTTCATATTTTTGATAGACGTCACTACCCTATACAGCATTGATGCACAGACTTATTAAGACTAAGGGCCACTTGGGCAAATTATGAACTGATGGCGGGCCGCCAGAAGTATAGGTAATTAAAGACAATAAAGAATTGATAATAATGTATTAAAATTGAAAAAGAATTTATTAATTTGAAGCGTGGCACCGCATAGTGCTTACAATCTTTTTTATATTTGGCTCAAATTTACTTGTAGCAACACGTAAAACTGCTTCCAAACTTTCATTTGCAAGGCGGTTTCGATTTTTTGTTTTATTATTATTTAGTATGGAAAAAAATCTTTATACGTATTTTTATCAATGCAGCGGTAAAAGTTCAGCAAGTCTCCTTCGTTGAATTTGTTGCGTAAATCTTGGTCGTTTTGAATGTCGATAATTTCTAACTGCATTGACTCTGGCGCATTTTCAACTGAAATCGTAAAAGGATTGCTGAATATGTCCAACAGAGGTTTCAATTTTTTAAACTCCGAAAATCTGTCTTGAAAAGATTGAATCAAAATATCTAGCTTTTCTACATAACTGAAATTAATCACAGTTTTGTTGAATTTTTCAGCCATTTTCTTATAATTCGGAAAATGATTGTAATTTCCAGAATTCAATTGCGATCTGAAAAGTGTCAGCTTGCATTGAAAGGATGATACATGAGCGTAGACCTGGGATATCAGTTGATTTTTGCCTTGAAGCCGTGTGTTCAAGACATTCAAATGATTTGTAATATCAACTAAAAAAGCCAAATCACACAACCAATCAGGTTTTTTAAGTTCCGGGACATCCCTTTGCTTTTCCGCCAAATATATTCCAATTTCTTCTATTAAATTTAGAAATCGTTCCAGTGTCAATCCACGACTTAGCCGCCTTACTTCTGTATAATACAGTAAATCTCCATATTCGCTTTCGATGTCATCAAGGAATTGTTTGAATTGCCTGTGATTGAGTCCTCGTGATTTTATGAAATTTACAGTCGAAACTACCACTTTCATGACATTTTGAAATTCAATTTTTTTAGAACAGAGGGCTTCTTGGTGTATAATGCAATGAAACTGCGTGAGATCTTCAGCGTTTATGTTTTTTTCTTGCAGATGCTTTTTCAGCAAAGTAACTAGCCCAGAATTGACACCAATCATCGAAGGAGCACCGTTAGTCGCAACTCCCGATAATTTTGATAAGTTCAAATCAGTTTTTGAACACTCATCCAAAAGTACATTGAGTATATCAACTCCTCTGGTTTGACCTTTCAAGGAATAACTCTTCTAAGACTTCAAAATCTTGAGTAACACCTCGTATGAATATCAGAAGTTGAGCTGTGGAACTAATATCAGTGGATTCGTCGAGTACTAATGAAAAAAATTCAACGATCTTAGTTTTTTCATTTAATGGTTCCGCAAGATTACCTGACAAAAACATAATTCGTCTTTGGATAGTCATACGATTCAGTTGAATTTTCTCAAACTTTTTTGCTGCTTCTGGACACATTTTCTTAGCGGCAATTTCTATGCATTCTTTTACGAAATCCCCATCATTGAAGGGGCGACTTCGCTTTGCTATCATTCGAGAAATTTCATAACTGACTTCTGTAGCTGTTTCTGAATTTTGAATGGGTTTTGTAAACATAGCTTGCTGACCAATAAGCTCCCGTTTTAAATACAACATTTTTTGCTTTCTTAATTCGCCTGTAAACTTGGTAAAAGTAGGATGCTGCTTTCATAGTGCCTTTTTACATTGTATTCCTTTGCAATCACAACAGAATTCTTGCAAATTAAACAAACGACTTTGTTATGCGACCATACAAAAAAGTATTTCTCAGTCCAAATTTCTTGAAACTGCCGATTTTCATCTTTAACCTTACCTTTTTTACTAGGTCCTGGCTTGTCCATGTTGCGTTCTAATCCTGGCTAGGATGCTGTGTTACAGCACCTAAAAACAATTACAGTACCTACTTAAATTACCCATCCTTTTTTAAATTACCAAAAATAATTAATTAAATAGGTAGGGAAACACTTATTAATAACAGAGTTTTACTTACGATTTCACAATACAATTATACACGGCACTTGACGGGAAATCTACGTTGAATGTGGATCAAAATATATGACACCGGCTAGTCGAGTTAAAATCTACACTAGAACTATTGACACTTCACTCAAATTAAAACCGAACTGTCGGTCGCTGCGGTTAGCGTGGCTTTTATACCGCGCGTATAGAGTCGAAAACTGTCTGGGGAAATCACGAAACCGACTCTGGAAGCTTCGTGTATCTACCTACGTGAGCAATCGGGAATTCGGGACTATTGCTCTCTCGCTTGCTCTAACAATATAACCCGTGGATAAGCCGCCACCGCGCTGCCGTCGTCGCCGCGCCGCCGGCCGCGGCGGTTCCTCAAGAAAACGAATTTAACCGAGATCAGCACGAACATTACCGACCGCTGTTACCGACGCATGCACGGCGCACCGATAAGCGCACTTAAGAGTGCACGCGCGAGATTCAAATTACTTTTCGAACATATTTTTTTTGGTTTTATTCTGGAATATAATTCAATATTTTTGAATGTACGAGAGTATTATTTTTGCTGTCGGCGGGCCACCAGTATTCGACCGGCGGGCCGCGGTCTGTGCATCTACGCTATACAGTATATTATCTATGGACGTCACTATTATCTATTGAAATTGTTACACTTTTAAAATAAAATAACAAAAATACTAAAAAACTAAACTTTATAATTTTTTAATAATTTTAAAAGATCTAATCATTTAATCATATAAATGTAAGTTATTTATATTATTTCATTTATTAGTAACTGAAGGCAAAATATACTACTTTTTACATTTGATGATAGATGGCGATGTTTTAAATATCAAATCGGTGTAGTTTCAAATTATTTTACTAAGATTAAACTACATTTTAAAACTTTATTTACAAATATGGTATTTATTTGAAAAACATCCGTCATCCCGTCTATAACTAAGATATAATAGAAAATTAACATCTAAAGGAAATAAAATAATTATCCTTCCTTTTTTGAATTTCCGCAATCGGATAAAAAGCAGCCTATAAGTTGCCCCGGGGTACTCACTATATACATACAAAATTTCATGTCAATCGGTTCAGTAGTTTTTGCGTGAATCCGGAATACACAGACAGACAGACAGACCAAAATTCTAAAAAACACTAATTTGGCTTCAGAACCCTTTATTTAGTCCCCTGGACTTATTTTTTCAAGAATAAGTATATTAGAATTACAAACGCGATTTTTCTACAGATTTATTATATGTATAGATTTAGTTCGGAAGAAAGGTTCTCGAGTGGCAGCCTCGTACCGGTAGGCGAAGTGTAGGGCGTCCCCCCACGAGATGGAGTGACGACCTGGTAAGACATGCAGGAAGTCGATGGATGCAGGTGGCTCAGGACCGTGCTTTGTGGCATTCTTTGGGGGAGGCCTATGTTCAGCAGTGGACTTGTGAAGGGCTGTAATGATGATGATGATAGATTTAGTTGGGTTAGTTTGTTTTTTATAGAATAAGGGTGACAAGCGAGCACACAGCTCACCTGATGGTAAATGGTTGCTGTGGCCCATAGACATCTACATCTATCTTCGATTAAGAAATAAAATGCAGATGCGTTGTCACCTCTGAGGACTGAGATGTAATGCTTCGTTTCCAGTAAATAGGGTCTCCGGTTCTCTACACTCACCATACGAAACACAGCAGAGTTAAGCTGCTATTTGACGCTGGTATTCTGTGAGAGCGTGGTCCTTCCCCGGTCGAGCCGACCCATTCGTGCTACAATTATACTACTAATATAGCTGCAGCATGGCTCTACCACGTAGATTATGATAATTGTTAAATTTACTTGTAATTTTAATTAAAACACTATGTATTAGTCTGATTGAAGTAAATCTCTTTTCAAACTGTTTAAACTACTTTTATATATTCTTTTGTTTGTTTCTGGTTTCGGTTTGTTGCTGTTTTTAACTCATCATAGTAATACCAGCAAAAATAAGATATAGTGTTTTGTTTACCTTTAAATGACTTAACATATAGAGTGCATCTAATGTAAATTCTTCAAGCAATGTATGTAACGTTTGTACTCACTGGTAGACCCAATAAATTAAAAAAAAACATGCGTGAGTGTTGTGGAACACTCGGTTGGAACGAAGTTCTTTTCGTATATTATTATTGATAAACGTATTATATTATTGACTAGCTGTTCTCCACGACTTCGCCCGTGTTTAATTTATTATGTTTGGATTTCGTAGATTTTAATTTTTCTGCGAGGAACCTATTAAATATATATATTATATATAAACTATTTTTCTCAAATATAAGTTAGTCTAAGTTACTCCTTAAACACCAGCTACCTGCCAGTGAGTTCCGTCCTAATCGGTCCAGCCATTTCGGAAATCAGCCGGGACAAACAGACAGACAGACACACAAAAATTTTAAAAATTGTGTTTTTTTAGTAAGTATCGTAATAATTTCATGTGTATTTAGTAGAAATGTGTTATTTTGAGATTACAAACAGACACTTCAATTTTATTTATTTGTATAGGTAGATTAACAAACAAATAAATTAATTACTAGCGTCTATTAAAATGAGGCGTCATTTAAAATAAAATAATATTTCTTTCATGGCAAGCTAAGAAAAAGCGCGAGGGAGATGGATATTATTCCATCTCGCCCGCACTATAAAAAGGGGGTCGTGACGGAAATATCTTACACTTTTTCTCGCCTAGCCACCATCCGTCAAATTCGTGCCGTGCGATAAGGAACTTGTAGATATTGTAGAAAGAAACAGCGTGGTAGCGTTCACCTCATTCCCAGGGGTTATTATCAAGTATGTACTCTTTAGTAGTGTAATAATCAAACAACATTTGCTTAATAAATATTATAAACCTTTTAATAGTTAAGGTCTGCATATTTTCTAGGACTTTGTTATAAAAGCATATACATTGACCCATGAAGGAATTACTGATTCGAGTAAGTTATGAATGCCATGGTATTAGGGCAAAAATATATATATATATATATCGATATATATATCGAATCGTTATTTTTAAACAGTCGATATATATCTCGTGATAAATATCGGTTTATCGATATATTGTCATCATTTGCATGATGTAAGGATAAGGCTCAAAATTTAATATTGGTGACGATTGGACGACGAAAATTTGTTGTTTCATGTTTTGTCCATTAATACAACATATAAAACATATCGAGATTGATACAAATTCGATACTCAAAAATATATATCCATATATCGCGTTTAAAAATATCGGCGATATACGTCGATATTTTTGTGAGAGAATAACGATATTTCGATATATCGATATTTTTTACCCAAGCCTACCATGTATAAAATAAATTCATAGCAGGCATTCATGACAAAATCATGCCTTAGTGTGACGACAACAGAATTACACATTTCGTATAGATACTCCAGCTTATAACGACTAAAAATAAAAAAAACTGCGGTCGGCAACCCGCTTGGCATGCTTGGCAACTATGGCAAAAATTCCCCCTACGAGGCAATCTATAAAGACCTTTGATATGCCGTAAGTAAATGAATGGATTTCACCTGCAAAATTTTCTGCACGCCCCGCGCCACATTGTAATGCTCCTGTCCGATGATATTAGGGTCCATGACCCTAGACGTGGAGTCGAGCGGGTCCACGGCTGGATAGACGCCCAGCTCGGCGATGGCTCGCGACAGCACCGTGGTGGCGTCCAGATGTGCAAACGTGGTCGCCGGCGCCGGGTCGGTCAGGTCATCCGCCGGCACGTACACCGCCTAATGTTGTGAGAAGTTTTCAGTCTTTAGAAATGTTGTGATTTGATACTCGACGAAACGAAAAAGGGACACTAAAAATGAGAAACATATAAATCTATAGGATTAAGCCTGCGAGAGAGTGAGATAGAATACCTTACACAGTATTTTCTAATAGCTCGGTCTCATTTTGTGAAGGTTTGACTGATACGGCGTGTGAACTGCACACGTTGTCAACATTATTTAAATGTACACAATATTATCAACAATAAACATTTATTAATTACCACCACTAGAGTTAGTTACAATGAGTAGTACACACAGAAATAACCAAACTCACATAATGCAGTAATGAATGGGCTCTAGTTCAACATAAATATTGCAGTCGCTTACAACGTTGTTATTCTGCCTGCGCCCAACATATTGTTACGAGCTTGGGGTTCGAGACAATTAAAAACTGCCGATTGAATTACCAAAATTGACACTTTAATTACACAACACTAATTATAATCTAAAATCACACTAATAATAAAACACAGTTCGCCGTTATTTCGCTTCGAAGTATTCTCTTGTATCGCCAATTCAATACTGCTTCGGTCGTGGTCCATACCGGCCTTATATAGGGCCTCAGATAGTTTCCAGAACCTTCTACTGTAGCGACATCTAGAATGTTCGAGTACATATCGGTCCCGAAATTTCTGGAAGGATCTTGACTCTCCTAGTTCTGGTACTCGACACTAGAGGGCGCTAGTGTAACTAGTGTTGCCATGTACAAGACATTAATAGTGGCGCGCAATGCTTTCATTTACTCGACACTAGAGGGCACTAGTGTAACTAGTGTTGCCATGTACAAGACATTAATAGTGGCGCGCAACAATATAAACCATATTGCGTATAATCAAAATTGTTCACATTTATACTGACTAAAACTTTTTAGTGGAAGAGGAGGTAAACGAGTATACGAGTATTAGTCACCTAATGGTGAGAGAACACCGTCGGACATGAACATCTGCAGCTGCATTTTACGTGGTAGAACCACGCTGCATGTATATTATGGTTGTAACACTAGTAGGTCGGCTAGACCGGGGTAGGACCGCGCTCTCACAGAATACCAGCATGGAATAGCAGCTTAACGCTGCTGTGTTTCGTATGGTGAGTGTAGCGAACCGGAGACCCTATTTACTGGAAACGAGGTATTCCATCTTAGTACTTAGGAGTGAAACGCATCTGCATTTTGATTCTTAGTCGAGGATAGATGTAGGTGTCTATTGGCTACAGTATCCACTTACCATCAGTTAGGCTGTTTGTCACCCTTATTCTATAAAAAAAAAACTAACAACCTTACACCGACGAATTTATTGTATTCCAACTTGTATTTATAATTAAAATATTATCATACAAACATATATTTATATTTTCTACTGACTTCAATAAGGAGCCAGTACTCAATTCGACTGTATTTTTTTTGTGTGTTACCTCATAACTTTTTACTGGGTAAACCGATCCCGATGATTCTTTTTTTATTTGATAGCTGGTGCTTCACATGTAGTCCCATATAAATTCGTCATCTAGAGTCGAGTTGGACGCAAAGAGAAAGGCTAATAGATCGGCTTTCTCCTTTACGGCATGGGCCAGTGAGTTGTCCTCTCTGTGCATAGATGAAAGAGATAGCTGACAGAAGTTCCCATGGACAGTCTTGGCTAAAGACCAGAATGCACGGATTCCCGAAGGAAGGCGAACTAGCTTCTCGCACATTCTGCCGAAGTGCTCAGACCTTGCCTTGGCAATGACGCTTTTGAAGGACCTGGAGGCAGAATTATACTTCTTCTTAAGAGCGCTGGTGTTTACATCCCAAGACGTTGATGTGTCAGCCCAGGCCCGCTAGCACTCCTGCTTATAGCGTGATGCTATTTTACAGGAGCGACCAAACCATGGCTGGGATCTGCCTCCGATGGTTACCATTG
This sequence comes from Parnassius mnemosyne, assembly GCA_963668995.1. Lineage (NCBI taxonomy): Eukaryota > Metazoa > Arthropoda > Insecta > Lepidoptera > Papilionidae > Parnassius > Parnassius mnemosyne. Next base: position 7,306,239 of record CAVLGL010000082.1, on the reverse strand, counting down.
AGGATGGAATAAAAAGTTCTATACCCTGAACAGCAACAGAATCACAACAACGCCGGGTTCTTCCAGCGAGAAGAAAAACCCGCCCCCAAGGTTAGGATGCAAAAAAGTCCTCATCCCATCCCAATCCGTCGAACTATAGTGCCAAACACGACGGCAAGCTGCAGATCGCAGATCAGACAATGGTCCGAAGAGCCCAGAGGGGCATCGACGTAGACCATCCGCCTGGATGAGAATCCGTCCGGATTCTCATCCAGGCGGATGTCCTGTTGGACGTTGTGATGATCGAGAGGTCAGCAGAACGTCCAACAGGGAAGGTACATGATCCTTCACAGCTGGGATCCGCGTAGGCGAAGTAACCAGTTGTGTTAGACCATATGCCAAGGCAAAGTCATAGACAGATCTACCTGCATGATCGGTTAAACGAGAACCAAGCCATTCATCGTGGTGGGCGTTAAAATCAACGAGTATCATGATTTCTGCAAATGAGACCTGTTGTAGCACGGAGTCTGCAGCCATTTGGTCAAGGTCTAACCAATAGTTTTTAAGTTATTCTTAATAATTTATATTAAAGTCGGTTGTACAAATTTTTTTTTAAATTATAATTCTAAAATATTCTCAACCTGCTTAAGGGTTCTGCTTAGCAGTGCTTGTACTCCTGTATTCCGGTCTACAGTGTATAGAGAACCAGTATTATTGACGGCTCCGTGGTGCAGTGGCTTAGCATCGAGTTGCGGCGCTTAAGGCCGCGGGTTCGAAATTGATATTCTTATTTCTTAAGGAATATTTTCATTCGAATAACTTTGTAAACCACCATCTACTCCATTCTACAGCTATTAAAGTCATTTTATCGAACGATAATTAATTAACTCTCAAGGTGGTACGTAAAGAAGACGCTAGATGGCATAAATACGGTTAATCTTTTATATATTATAAAAATTACGTGCCACGTTGTTTGTCCGCGATGAACTCCTAAACTACTAAATTGAATTCAATGAAATTTTGCACACTCTGTGCAGTTTGGTCCAACTTGAGAGATAGGATAGTTTTTATTCTGATAAGTGACACTCAATATTTTTATATTACGAATTTAAGAATTTTTATAGGACACAGGGTCGTCTTTTCGACGTAGAGTAGAACAACGTCTGCCTGGCTAGCTAGTTTAATATAAAATTTATTTATTTATTTATTCTTTATTGCATTCCTTAATCTAAAAGAATACAAAGGGCGGACCTAAATAAATCGGTAAGGTAAGAAATCGATCGTGGATTGTTTTGAATTGACTGGAATATGATAATTTTATTAATTATGGTTAGTTTTATTTATTTAATAAGTTTATTAATTTTTTTTAACTATTTTAACAGTTAAAAGAAATATTAACCATCTTTAGTTCGAATCCCGCACGGAACAAATAATTGTATGGCCTACAAATAATTGTTTCGGGTCTGGATGTTGGTCCTTATGCTATTTGTGTATGTAAACTGCACGAGAGAGGAGAAAATTCTAGTGAAAAAGAAAAGGAAAAGAATACAACGACACACTGTGATGGGGCATTCCGTTTTAGTTCTCAGAGGTAACAACGCATCTGCAGCCTGCTTTGTTTGAAGTTGCCAGCAGAAGTCCATGGACTGCGGTAGCCACGTACCATCAAGTGAACTGTAACTTCATTTGTCTCTTATTATATAAAAAATTCACGCCCCGGCCGGGCCTCGAACTTAGGACTTGCGACTGAGTAACAATTGTATACATACCTGCACACTGGTGATTGATCCGGCCTTCGTGGTGGTGATACGCTCCTGCATGGTGCCCATGTCAGTGGCTAGCGTTGGTTGATACCCCACAGCCGAAGGTATACGACCCAGTAAAGCGGACACCTGGTGAAATTTATTTTAATTTATCATATTGTTTTTTATCCATTCATCCGTCCACTACGGCACACAAAAGTCCAGTGCTGAAGAGAGGCCTCCCTAATAGATTGAGTCATGGGGGAGTATTCCATAGCTGCCACGCTTGGCAAGCGGGTTGGCAACTGCAGTTTTGTATTATTTTGAGTTGTCATCAGGAAGATGCTGCTGCCCATCTCCGGTTTAATTTTCCCTCTGTCGCCTCTTACGACACCCTCGGGATGATATGAGGTAGTGGATATTCTTACACCGCGGTATTTTTTTATCAGTATCAATTTTTTTTATCCATCGGCTTATTTGATTTTAAGTGACTACAGCCGCCCATGAACATCTGTAACACCAGAGGAATTGCAGGTGCGTAGTTGGCCTTATAAAAACAAGTAAGCTCGTTTGTTGAAGGTCCCCAAGTCATATTGGTCCCGAAAAATCGCCGGTGGTAAACAATTCCATAAAGAAGTCGAATAAAACTCCTAGTAAATCTCATAGTAGTGGACCGCCAAGCGTCCAAATGATTTTGATGGTAACGTTAGTTTAGTTGCCATGTGGAAGCTTCCATCGACTTCCTGCATACCTTACCAGGTCGTCACTCCATCAGGTGTGAACCCGCACAACACTTACGAGGCTGCCACAGCCACTCGTGAATCTTTCTTTACCGATTTTCGGTTTATCGAGCATATTATAGCCACAAATTTTACCAATGGACATATAGCACAGTAACATAGGACGGTGATTTGTGGCATTCCTAAAGGGAGGTCCGTGTTCAGCATTGGACTTTTAACTTTAGTTTACGTGAGAGTCACGCTGCAGCTTTAGAATGGTTGCAGTACGAATAGGTCGGCTCGACTGAGGTAGGATCACGCTCTTGCAGAATATCTGCGTAAAGGAGCAGATTAATGCTGCTGTGTTGCGTATGGTGGGTGTAAAGAACCGGAGACCCTTTTTCCTGGCAACGAGGAATACCATACTAGTCTAATCCACAGGGATGACGCTAATGAATCTTGATTCTTAATCGAGGAGAGATGAAGATGTGTATGGGGACACAGTATCATTTTAATATCAGGTGGAATGTGTGCTCGCAAGACACTTGTATTGTATAAAAATCGAGGTGTGGTTGTATCGTGGACACGGTCGTGCTTTACGGAGTACGTGAACGTATAGCAACCTCAAAATGGCGCCACTGCATAACAGTCCTCATTCAACGTAACAAATTTTGATCCTAAATAGGCTATTAAGGAAAATTTTATTACACCATTCGACAGCTATTGAATTAAATTTTAGATGTACCTAGATGATGGATATGTAGGTGTAACAAAAAACTGTATCCTTTCATTATGTTCTTATCATCAGTTTTCCGAATTGCCTCTCAGTGTATTCACGTCAAAAAAGCAATCAATTTGTTCAATAATAACTGAATTGCCCGATTTTTTTTTATAAAATAAGATTGACAAACGAGCACACAGTCCACCTGATGTTAAGTGGACATAGTATGTCCTGCTGTGACCCATAACTATTTAATCATTTATCCTCAATTAAGAAATAAAATGCAGATGCGTTGTCACCGCAGAGGACTGAGATGTAATGCTTCGTTTCCAATTAAAAAGGTTCTCCGGTTCTCTACACTTACCATATGAAACACAGCAGTGTTAAGCTGCTATTTGACGCTGGTATTCTGTGAGAGCGTGGTCGTTACCCGGTCGAGCCGACCCATTCGTGCTACAACTATACTACTAATATAGCTGCAGCGTGGCTCTACCACGTACGTGGTCCCATGTGAAATAATAACCGTTATCGTTACAGTCTATTAAAGTTCACTACTGCACATAGGCCTCTCCCACTAATTGCAATAGTTGCCACGCTTGGCACGCGGGTTGGCAACCCCAGTTTTTTTTATTTTTACTCGCTATTAGAGAGACGCTGCTGCGGAACACCTGATTTGTTTTCCCTTTTCGCCTCTTACGATACCCACGGGATGACATGGGGTAATGGATATTCTTATACGGCTTTTACATGGTAACCTGAAATAGTAAACATCAAAAGTATTATCTAAGAACCGACAACCGATGGGGAAGAAAGGTTCTCGAGTGGCAGCCTCGTACCGGCAGGCGAAGTGTAGGGCGACTCCCCACTAGATGGAGTGACGATTTGGTAAGACATGCAGGAAGTCAATGGATGCATGTGGATCGGGACCGTGCTTTTTGGCATTCCCTGGGGGAGGCCTATGTTCAGCAGTGGACTTGTGAAGGGCTGTAATGTAATGATGACGATGATGATGGTGAAACTGTTACAGTATTGAAAGCGTTGCGTCGGCAACGAGCACCTCGGAGCCGGCCTGCGTGAAGCGGAAGATGTTGTCGATGAAGAGCAGCACGTCCTGGCCCTCCTTGTCGCGGAAGTGCTCGGCCACCGTGAGCCCCGTGAGCGCCACGCGCGCTCGCGCCCCGGGCGGCTCGTTCATCTGCCCGTACACCAGCGACACCTGCCCGTAGCCCGGCGCCCAGGGCCCCACGTATACAATACAATAGAATAGCATATATTTTTAACCGAGCTCTAAAAATGGAGAAGGTACTCAATTCGACTGTATGTTTCTTTTTATGTGTGTTACCTCATAACTTTTTTTATTTGAAAGCTGGTACTTCTCGTGTGGTCCCATATGAATTTGATCAATGTCAGACTAATAGTTTTTGAGTTATTGTTAGTAACTTATATTGAAGTCGGCTGTACAACATTTTTAATTACACCACTTGTATTCAATATACATTACTACATAATACTTGTGTATATACATAATACTTACGAGTATGTACGTATATAAACCGAGTAGTGTCGGTGTAAGAATATCCACTACCCCATATCATCCCGTGGATCTCGTAAAAGAAGGTATTTATTTCACTCGCAAACCATTAAAATACAATATTAAGATCCATTCTTCACACATACAGACAAACATTTTAAATTTTTTTATATTTTAATAGTATACAAATAGTCCTCAGCTCAATAAAAGTGGTAAAATTAAAAATTTTGTATAAAAAACTTCAATATAAATGATTAAGGATAACTAAAAACTACTGGTCAGATTATATTTCAAATAAAAAAAAAAGAATCATCAAAATCACACCTAGAAAAAAGTTATGAGGTAACACACATAAAAATAAATTAAAAAATACATACAAATTTCGTACCTCCTCCTTTTCGAAGTCGGTTAAATAATCTGTTATTTCGATATTGCAGAAATATAATTCAGTTTTATTTATAATATGTATAAAAATATTAATGCCAAACGACCATACAATCTACCCAGATGTTTTTTTTTTTTACTTTCAGAAGCAGGTGATAAATGAGTACACAGTTTACCCACGATGTGTGAAGCACAGATGCCGATGTCTATACGGGCACCGACATCTATGTCCTCGATTAAGAATCGAAATGCTGACGGGTTGTCATCCATTAAAACTAAAATGGAATGCCTTGTCACCAGTAAAAAGGGCCCTGGGGCAACAGCTAAGTTTGTACAGAAACTTATATTGCATAACTTATATTTTTATTCGGTCTATTTCTCTCCGTCGCTAGTCTGGATATTTTACGCGTAGTGGAAACGAGGTAGTTATATCGTCATCTTTTGGAAGCCAAGATATTTCGGATGTTTCCTTTAGTGAGTAACTGTAGAGAAACGGAGACTCTTTTTTTACTGAAAACGAGGAATTCCATCTTAGTAATCAGGGCTGACAACGCATCTGCATTTTGATTCTTAATCAAAGATAAATGTAGATGACCACAGCATCAGTCCATTAGTCCATTACCATCAGTCACACCCTATTCTGTATGAAAAAAATCACGTAAATCTATAGCACTTTCAAGGTCGACTGAACCGAACCGGTATAAAAAAAACACATTGTCTATTGTGACGAAATATTTGAAATTACACGCGATAATTTCCTTTCAAACGTTACTAAGGATTTTCTCCTGTATTGTAAAGGCATTTTGCATACATAAATTGCACAAAGACAAACATTCAGACCCAGAATAATCATTTGTGGGTCATACAAACACTTGTACCGTGAAACAGCCGTCAAAAGAAACTACTAAACTAAACCAATGGAAATGTACCTTAGACGTTTTGTAATCATCCGTGATGACTCCACCTATTTTCATCTCGTGGTACAAGTCATTGCCTTCGCGTGTTCGCTCCCCAACGCCGGCGAACACCTGAATATTTTTATTAAATATTCAAACATAGTTACCATCTGAAAATTTTGTTTGAACATGCAACAAAGACCTGCTACAATGGATGTGTTAATTTTCGCGAAGTGACACAGTTTTTACGTGGTAGAGCAATGCTGCAGCTATATTAATAGTATAGTTGTAGCACGAATGGCTCGGCTCGACTGGGGAAGGACCACGCTCTCACAGAAAACCAGCGTAAAATAGCAGCTTAACGCTGCTGTGTTTCTTATGGTGAGTGTAGAGAACCGGCGACCCCTTTTACTGGCAAAGAGGCATTCCATCTTAGTCCTCACGGGTGACAACGCATCTGCATCTTGAATCTTTATTGAGTATAGATGTAGATGTCTATTGGTCACAGTAACCACTTACCATCAAGTGGACTGTGTGCTCGTTTGTCACCCTATCCTATAAAAAAAAAGTGATCGCTAAGTACAACAACGTGCCGCCTTGTGAACGCTTCCGAAATATGCCGAAAATAAAATGGCGATACCGTTACAACATATTATGATAATAAACTATGAATGACAATAACTCCTGGGAATGAGGTGATCGCTACCAAGCTATTTCTAATCTGTTTTGTGTTGTTAATTGTGTAATGATTGTAAGTTGTTATTTAAAAAAAAAAGACCTCCTGGATTTCTTGCTGGTTCTTCCAAGTAAAGAGTTTTCATTTTCGAACCAGTGGTAATTAAACAGATGAGTGATTTTCAATAAATATTATTTTTAATCTATATTGAATAAAAAAAGTTTCTGTTTCTATTAAAGTCCACTGGTCAACATAGGCCTGCCCCATGAATTGCCTCATAGGGTGGATATTATCCATAGTCACCACGCTCGGCAGGAGGGTAGTCAATCATGTTTATTTTTATAATTGAGTTGTGTGAACAGTGGATGCTTTATGCCGGGTTTACACGCTTGTCAAGTCTTGGCGTTTGGCTTGGCTTGCGTAAGCTTGTGGACGCTTGTCACCGATCCGGTCTAGTGTCGGCTTAGATCAAAGGGTGCTTGCACCAAGCGCTTGCAACGCATTCACACATTGGTGCGCGTTTAGTAGAAATTGTGATTTCGTGACGAGCGCATGTTCTGTTGTTTGTTTAAAATGAGTGGCTGGTCGAACGAAGAGAGTTTATGGTTTCTGGAATATGACTTTGATATTCCAGAATATTATTTTGATTCTTTATTGAGGATAGATGTGGATGTCTATGGGTCACAGCAACCACTTAACATCTGGTGGACTGTGTGCTCGTTGTCACCCTATCCTATAAAAAAAATATTAATAATTTTAATCTAATAGTTGAATATACAGCCTTAAATCAACTGCCATCTAACCGAGAATCCTCCGTGAGCCTTCGCAACGTTGTTGATTAGTTCCATAATGAGCACGGTCTTCCCGACGCCGGCGCCTCCGAAGAGTCCGATTTTACCGCCTGCGGGGCAAAACATTATCAAGTCCCGTTCAATTTCCAGTAACTTTGCCCGTCACAGTCGGTCCAGCCATTTCGGCTGTAAAATTAGCCGGAACAAACAGACATATAGACAAAAATTTAAAAAAAATTGTTTTGTTATAAGCAGGTACCGTATAAACCTTCATATGCGTTTAGTAAAAAGCTGCAACTTTGACATTACAAACAGACATTACAATTTTATTTATTTCTATAAATATACACTAAGACCCGTATTGATAAACGTTACTCAGCTCAAGTACACGCACTTGAGTACAATCTTGAGGTTATGATCTTATTAATAAACATATCTCAAGATGCGGTTTAGGTTTGCGATACCAACTGAGTGCCACACTGATTAATAAACGAAACACGACTCTCAAGTGTGTGTACTTGAGTGCAAGTCACAGAACAGCATTCCTAAGTACAGCGTTTCGAGATACTGTTTTTATGTGTTTATTAATTAGCAACGATCTTGAGATGCTGATATCGTAATGAGGGCGTATCAAATAAATTACGCACATGAGTTTGTCGTTGAGTAACGTTTATTAATACGGGCCCTAGATACTTTATCTACGTCGTTGGTCAGGCCAAAAATTTTTATTACGTTTTTCTGTCAGGAAAACTCTCAGTAGCTGCTCAGAGTGAGAAAGTTAGCGGCATTACCCTCGCGCCTCGGTAAGCTACAAAAACCGTTGGTCTTTCCCCTGAACTTTTTCACGTCGCGTCGGTTTGCCGACCTATCGAACTATGAGCGTGAGGGAATAAAGAGCGCACCTGTGCTCGCACATACACTCGTGCACAACACTCCTGTGCTGCGCAGATGGCTAGCAGAAATAAAATGTGTGTCGTGAACGTGTGACGTTGACAAACAAAAATCGAATCACCTTTCTGGTTCACTTGGTAGACTTGTCCCCAGCAGTGATATGTATATTTACCTCGTACATACGGCGCGAGCAAATCGACCACCTTGATGCCGGTCACCAGGATTTCCTGTTCGACGGACATTTCTGTGAACGGTGGCGCTTCCGCGTGGATGGGCGCGTAAGTGTCGGTATTGATCGGGCCGCGTTCATCTGGTGTTATATGAGTTGTTAGGATTAATTCCAATAAGTTGACAAAGTTTTAGCGCAATCAGACGAACGTTGAACAAACAAAAAAAAATTTATATCTATACTTAATAATAATATAATAAAGCGGAAGAGTTCTTTTGTTTTTTTGTTTGTTTAAACGCGCTAATCTCTGGAACTACCAGTCTGAATTGAAAAATTTTTTTGTATATTATAGCCAGATTCATGAGGAATAGTATAGGCTATCTAGCATTAAGCTATATTACTCAGCTAGCCTTAAATATGGATATTTGTTAAGCAATTCAGAAGAAAAAGCACTCCCGAAATGATTTATCCGCGTACGCTGGTGTTATCGTTAGGGATACATAAATACAATGTTCTAGAAAAATATAGATCTTTATACTCCGTCTAAAAAAAATCCGCGATACCATATATCTATTTCTTATACATAAGCCATAATTTGGTATTTTGTGACAAACAAATATTGAAAATTTAAAAGTGATTTATGAGCGTTATTATTAGGCATGGCCTATTTATCCTTACGAACGAAAGTTACTTCATCATCAAGACAATTTTATGAAGATAAACTTTGTTCTTTATACCATGTTATTTGGTTGCATAGTTTAAGAGATAATGTAAAATTAAAATAATTCAATACTTGGCTGGGCGCGCGAACGACGCTTAAAACCTAGCCGTTATAAAATGCTTGAACTAGGTCATGTCGCGCACCTCGGACACGTGATGACGCGGGTGAAACCGCGGGGCACAGCTAGTATTTGATATAACCAACTGAGAACTAGGAAATTGTTATATTTTGTTACAGGGGCTTCAAAGTCTAATTTAAAAACAATGAACGCCAAAAATCGAGGACCAAAATACTTTGTAGTACTTTCTTTTGGTGTTTAAAATTGAGTGGAATAAAACATATTTGCATAGTAAATTGTTCAGTCAATATTTTTGACTATTCTCATAGTTGCTTCCAAGACAACCATGGGACGAAATGGTGAGAGGTCGGTCGATTCTGTTATGCCGCAATAACACGGTATTTAAGATATAACATATGTTCTCACGCTAACCACCCAGAGGGGTAGGCAGAGACTATTGACTTCCACTGGGCACAACTCTGACACACCTCTCTGTTTTCACATCCATATATCTTTGTAACAAGCTTGTTGGTTAAGGATTCCCTTAATTTCGCTGACCTTTGATATATCACCCATTTGGTTGATATACTTACAACCAGAGAGGTGCTTAAGTCAGAATTTGACTGCCTCTTTGTCCAGTGGTCGTAAACGCGACTGCTAGTCATGAAGTCCCGGGTTCGAATCCCGGGTCGAGTCAGAAATCAATTATTGGGTTACTTCCTGTCAAGAAATTATCAGTAGCAGCCGCAAATCAGGAAGATGGCGGTGTTTCACCCCCGTGCCTCAGAAAGCACGTGAAGCTGTCGGTAATGCGTCTGATATCTCTACCGTCGTGTCGGATAACTGTCCCATTGGATTTTTGGAGTGCACCTGTGCAGATGGCTAGCCTCCGTTATGACTGGCCACCGTGACCGAAATTCGGTCCAGAGCAAATTAATATCAGCATGATAAATAGGTTAAAATTTCTCACCGATCGGCTCCCCGATGACATTCATTATGCGTCCAAGAGTGGGCTGCCCCACGGGGATGGTGATGGGGGCGCCGGTATCGGTGACGGGCTGGCCGCGCACCAGGCCCTCGGTGCCGTCCATGGCTATGGTGCGGCAGGTCCTCTCGCCCAGGTGCTGGGCCACCTCCAGGATCAACCGAGGCTCTGTATGATTATGTTTCCGGTCAAATAATGTATATAAATGTTGGAAATTTAAATTTGCTTTTGTTAAAATTAGTACAAGCAATTTGCTATCATTTTACCATGATTGCTTTTTTTTTAAATAAATTAATGTGACAAACCGTGTAGTGGCGGTGTAAGAATACCCACTACCCCGTATCGTCCCGTGCGTGTTGTATGACGCGACAGAGGGAATGTGAAACAGGACATGGGCAGCAGCATCTTACTGATATCAATTTAAAATTATAAATAACTGCGGTTGACTAAGGCAAAATATCTCTTATAAGGCAATCCATGAGGGAGGCCTACGTTCATTAGTGAGCGTTAGGATATAATGGATGAGTGGAATGGGCACGAAATTATGGCACAAGTGACTTTTTTTTATAACAAAAGTGTAACAGACGACCACACAGTCGCCTTGATCTGTTTACGAATAAAATATTTATTATAAATAACTTCAAATAAACCTCGTCATATTTTTATTTATAAAATTTGTGACTTCTAAATCTATCTTCAATTAAAAAACAAAATGCGGATGCGTTGACAACACAGAGACACCCCCGAGAACTAAGATGGAATGCCTTGTTACCAGTAAAAAGGGTCTCCGGTACTCTACACTAAAACACAGCAGCATTAAGCTGCTATTTTACGCTGGTATTCTGTGAGAGCGTGGGCCTTCTCGCCGTGATCGAGCCGACCCATTCATTCATGCTACATCCATAAAATAGCTGCAGCGCAGCTCTACCGCGAGAGTCAGAGACCCTTTTTACTGGAAACGAAGCATTCCATCTTAGTCTGCAGTGGTGACAATGCGTCCACATTTTGGTTCTTAATTGTCTATGGATCGCAGCATCCACTTACCACCGTCAGGCAGATTGTGTGCTCGTTTGTCACCCTTATTCTATAAGAAAAGAATTCAGTACAGCTCATCCCAAGTCCAGTATAGAACATAGGCCTCTCACATAGATTGCTTCCTAGGGAAGATATTTGTGTTAGTTGCTGTGATTAACGCTTGTTGGCGGGTCGGCAACCGCAGTTTTTTATTATTATTGAATTATTATCAATGTCCCATCCCATTAGGTACATGTTTTAGATTTCCTCTGTCGCCTATTTCGACATATATGATAAAACAGGATAGTACATTGTTTTTAGGTCACTAGTCACTACTACTAAATGTGTAAATAGGAATTATGATGTTATATCACATTTAATAAACCACAAATCCTCACCTATTCAACAAATGCGTACCAAGGATAATTCTTGAGTATATATAGTACATGAGGGTAATATGGTCATTCGGTTAATATGGTCACTTTCCTATAACTCAAAAACTACAGCCTTGCTTGCATTGATGGCTCTGTGATACGATAACACTTCATCAGTCATTCAAATAATAAAGGTTCTATAGGGCGCGTTCTTTATCGACGCCATTTTGACAGTTGGTATTATAGTAAATATTTTAGTCGAGTTTAGTATTGAGTAGTGTCATTAGTTTTTTTTTAAGTTGATTTTTTGAAGTGTTCCTAATTATTTCCAAAGTTTGTTGTTTGCTATTTTTTTCCTAATATATTAGTTATAGTATACGACTTTGTGTTTTTGTCTCTGTTCTCCTCCTAATTTTAGTTTTATAGGGCGATAAAGTTTAAGGTGACCATATTACCCTCACGTACCTTATATTAAAATAAAAAAAAAGCATCCAAATTATACCGCTGCAAGACTTAAAGATACTCTAAGTTCGTACGGCATATATTATGTAGGTATCGAAACAAAGTTTATATTTCAAGCTGATAGTGGCCCAGGTTAACAGCCTGCCCAACAGCCCAAAGAGTGTTGTAAATAACTCAAAACAAAACAAATATCACGCCTGTAATCCCCAAGGGTGTATGCAGAACCTAAAAAGTAACGAGCCACTCGTACTCATGTTTACCCAAAATTATGGGCTTAGATGGAGAACTGTGCTATTGGTATGATAGGTGGTTAGCTCATCACCTACAAACTCACAAACCCAATACTCCATTAGACACCTTTTACGACATGCTAAGCAAGTAACACACTTGGTATATTCTTTTTTATCATAACCATGGGACCTATAAGTCCAGGCCAAAAATGGGACAATAAAAGGAGTTAAAATTAAACGCGATAAAATGCGTAAAATAATTATATTGAGTTACTTTTATAAATCGTAACTTACTTCGTCCAGGAACTTCCAAGGCGTTAAGAATTGGTGGCAAATGCTTGTCGAACTGCACGTCTACCACTGCACCAATTACTGCAAGTAAAATTCAACTTATCCTCAACAAGATAAAGTCTAAAATCGTTTGAGGTGAAGAAAACATAGTACCCCTGATCCCAAACTTGGAAAATCGAGTTCAAGAAAAACTGAACCAAACTTTGGACTTGCCAAGAAAATCTTTTTGACGTGGTAGAGCCATGCTGCAACTATTTTATGGTTGTAGCACGAATGGGTCGGCTCGACCAGGAAAGCACCACGCTCTCACAAAATACCAGCGTAAAATATCAGCTGAGTGCTGATGTGTTTTGTATGATGTGATGGCAGAGATCCAGAGACCCTTCTTACTGGAAACAAGGGATTCCATCTTAGTCCTCAGGGGTGACGATGCGTCTGCATTTTGATTCGTAATCGAGGATAAATGTAGATGTCTATGGGTCACAGCAACCACTTACCATCAGGTCGACTGTGTGCTCGTTTGTCATCCTTATTCTTTAAAAAAGAAACTGCCACAATAGGCGGATTGTCACATTTCTTTTTACCAGCTATTATTTGTCCTTGAACACCAGTTCCCTCGACTTTGGTGGGCTCCGCTTTGGTGGCTCCTGGCTTTGGGGGAGGTTTCGTGTCGCCACCACCGCTGGAGCTTCCACCACAGACGTTCTTTTCCGTTTTGAAGTTCATTTGGGGAGATGTTGAATACTGTTAAACAATGGAGATTTTAGTTTTGCCATAGCGTTGAAAACGACCGACAACCGATGGGAAAGAAAGGTTCTCGAGGGGCAGCCTAGTACCGGCAGGCGAAGTGTAACGCGTCCGCCCACTAGATGTAGTGACGACCCGGTAAAAGATGCAGGAAATCGATGGATGCAGGTGGTTCAGGACCGTGCTTTGTGGCATTCCTTGCGGGAGGCCCATGTTCTTGGACTTGTGAAGGGCTACAATTGAGTCATAAGCAAAGACCTCTATGTGTACTACTTAATGGTCGGGCTCTGCGGCTTTAATAGAGCCACGCTGCAGCTATATTGTGGTTGTTGTATGAATGGGTCGGCTCGTCGAGGGTAAGATCACGGTCTCACAGAATACCAGCGTAAAATAGCAGCTTAACACTGTTGTGATTCGTATGGTGAGTGTAGAGAACCGGAGACCCATTTAACTGGGAACGAGGCATTCATTCTTAGTCCTCGGGGGTGGCAACGTATCTGCATTTTGATTCTTAATCGAGAATAGATTTAGATGTTTAAGGACCCCAGCATCCACTTATCATCAGGTATAGTGTGTGCTCGGTTGTCACACATATACTATATAATTTAAAATTTAAAATTTTGTACAACCCACTTCAATATAAATTATTATGAATAACTCAAAAACTATTGGTCCGTCCTTGATAAAATTTATATGGGACCACATGTGAAGTACCAGCTTTCATATAAAAAAAGAATCATCGAAATTGGTTCACCCAGTAAAATCACAATGCAGATGCGTTGTCGCCCTTGAGGACTAAGATGGAATGTCTCGAAGGCGTCCGATTCTCTCTAACACACAAGGTACATTTGCTAATAAAAGCGTGAAAACAGTGAAGGCCTATTTCCAGCAGCGAAACGTTATTACTATATTTCATAATTTACATATTTAGTTGTTGAACATAATTTTATATTCTATAAGTCCAGCTGCGCTGCGTTTCTTGCTGATTCTTTACAGGACAAAGGTTTTTTCCGAAGTAATCTTGTAATTTATATTGAATAATTTCTTTACACAGCATTTAAAAATTATTCTAATCTAATCTATTCTAATGTTTATTTTTAAGCCTTACATTCATGGAAGGTATCCTCAATTGGGCACAAGTTCCAACCTTGGCCATACGAATGCGCGCCATATTTTCTTGTCCATCAATATTTTTATTGGGATTTAATATTATCTTTCTAACGCTAGATGGCGCAGGCCGTTGAGCTTTAGTTAATTTGGTCTCTGTGCTTTCGTTGCCATATTTTCTCGGTTTTAAAACGTTTCCCCTATGTGACTGAGAGACGCTACGACATATATAATTGTTCCCAAAAGACCAGATTGATTTTTGATGCGTGAGATTGCCTGTAAAGAGAATTAATAATTTTGAACGTTTTTCAACTTTTCGGAAAGATGATGCTAATGTGATACGAATTACGAATTTACCCCATTTCGTTCCTAACCTATCTGGAAAGTTTTGTAAGAATCAACAGATGGCGGTACTACCTTATTCATGTAATGAGGGCTAGTAATCTTTCGTTCACTAGATGTCGCTAATAAGGACTAAAATTATTTGTTACAAAGTATAATATGATTGAAAAGTTGCGTTTTAAATAAATCTATCGGTTTCGAGACTATTAGTTAAATAAACGAGATACAATGCCTCAAGTGGATTCTTGCTTTTTACATTTTTTAACTCGTTTTTTTATTTTTCTACTTTTAGGAATTTCTGTGCTTTGGTTTATTAATTTTTTTTTTTATTGAATAAGGGTGACATACGAGCACACAGTCCACCTGATGGTTAGTGGTTGCTGTGGCCCATAGACATCTACATCTATCCTCGTTTGCAAATGAAAATGCAGATGCGTTGTCACATGTGAGGACCAAGATGGAATGCCTCGTTTTCAGTAAAAAAGGGTCCGCGGTTCTCTACACTCACCATACGAAACACAGCAGCGTTATGCTGCTTTTTACGCTGGTATTCTGTGAGTGCGTGGTCCTTCCCCGGTCGAGCCGACCCATTTGTACTACAACTATACTGGTAATATAGCTGCAGCGTGGCTCTACCGCGTAATTATTTCTAATATTACAAAAAGATACATTATAATTCTTACATTTTCCTAACAAATCAACTTCCCCGGCAAGTAATTTGTCTAATATTTCATCTCGATCCAAAATGGCGCTACTCTGGTGGCGAAAAAAATCATGGATGCTTTTATTAATGTAATTTTATTTTATTGTTCTCCAGTTTATAAAGAACTCTGTGGCGTTGTCCCATCTTATTACAGTTCATCAAAATTCCACTACTAAACATAGGCCACTGCCAAATATCCCCTGGTTTGGACCTGTGGTTTGGACACTGCAGTTTTTTTATTATTATGAGTTCTTATCGGGACGATGATGCTTACCGTCTCTTGTTTAGTTTCTCTTTGTCGCCTCTTTAGATACACAGGGGAAGATGTGGAATCTCCTACGATGCCTCTACACGGCGGTATGTTAGTTAGTACCTACCTAATTAGTATAACAAACTCACTTGGAGACTGCATATTAATCATGTCAAATCAAAACTGATGTCATTATTAGGTGCATTACGTAAAGTTGCACACTGTATTCCGAAAACAGCACGTACAATTATATACAACTCTTTAGTTAAATCACATTTCGAATATCTAATTGAGATGTGGGAATCAGCCGCTAAAACTAATCTAGATCCAGTTCAAAGAACCCAAAATAAAATTATTAAAGCATTAAGTATTTCACTACCATTATCTAACTCCAACAAAAGTACTATACGAAAAAATTAACTTGCTAAATTTTACCATCTTTATACCTATTGCACTTGCAACCTAATAAAAAATATAATCACTAATTCTATTCAATCAAACCTACAGTTACATAAAAAAACAACAACACACTTTCTTAAGAAGTAAAAATAAACTCCAACTAATGTCTGAACGAACTAATTATGGCAAAAAAACCCTATTGTTTGAGGGAGCAAAGCTGTTTAATAAATTACCAGATGACATTAAAAACTGCAACAACATGAAATTGTTTAAAAGTAAACTTAGGAAATACCTACGTACGCACATTGTAATCTTTTTAACACATGGTACCCAAAGACGTATTAAATGGTACCTAATATGTATAAATGAATAACCTAAGACTATATCGCTTCCAGCACTATTTTTTTTTATTGGATCGGGTGACAAACGAGGAAACAGTCCACCTGATGGTAAGTGGTTACTGTGACCCATAGACATCTACATCTATCCTCAATAAAAACTCAAGATGCAGATGCGTTGTCACCCGTGAGGACTAAGATGGAATGCCTCTTTGCCAGTAAAAAGGGTCTCCGGTTCTCTACACTCACCATAAGAAACACAGCAGCGTTAAGCTGCTATTTTGCGCTGGTTTTCTGTGAGAGCGTGGTCCTTCCCCGGTCGAGCCGACCCATTCGTGCTACAACTATACTACTAATATAGCTGCAGCATGGCTCTACCACGTAAAGAAATGATGCTGCACTAGAGGTAGATGTGATAATATTATCAAATTATAATAATTACTTTGTATCTCATTATAAGTGAAAACCATTGTATGTTCTTATGAGAAATAAATTCTTTAAACCGAAACCGATCTTTATATATAAAAATCAATTGCTATCGGTTAGTCTCGCTAAAACTTAAAAAACAGTTTGATTTTGATGAAATTTTTTGTGTGCGTTAAAGTGGGTCCCTGGTTGGATTAGATTCACTACTGGATTCGTTAGATGGCGCTGTTACTGATATCCAGAAATCAACCTTCAGCTTTTGCTAGCTATTCGAATCGTAAGTAACACTGTACGCGAGCAAACTAGTACGATTTTTATTGGAACCAATCGTCATCGTCATCACCATCAATACTGTGTCATAATCCATCAATCCATCCAAGTCCACTCCCTCATAAATTATTCATAGGGGGAAGGAATAGTTGCCATATCTGCCGCGCTGGACAGGCTGGTTGGCAAGCGCAGTTTTTTTGTTGTTTTCAGCTTCTACGAGGGAGATGCTGCCATCAATCCTCTCGACTCCGATCTCGACCAGATGCTGCTGCTGTTTCGAATGGTGAGTGTAGAGATCCGGAGACCCTTTTTACTGTTTTACTGGTATGGAATTCCTCGTGCATTCTTTCTTAGTTCTCAGGTGTGACAATGCATCTCTCTTTTGATTATTAAACGAAGAAAGATTGAAGAAATATTTTTATGGGCCATAGCTGTAGCATCCACTTATCATCAGGTGGACTGTGTGCTCATTTGTTAGCTTTATTCAATGAAACAAAATATTTTTATAAAGCTGTTTAGTAGAACTTACGCGGAATTTGTAAACATTTCTTTAGATGTTCACTTGTAACTATTTTCATTATAGTAGTCAGGAAGTATACGTTTTATTCTCTTTCTTCTGAAGAGGAAACCTTAGATTATTATACGAAAATATTATAACGTGTTAATGTCATGTGTTTATTTTTTACAACTGTTTCTTGACATTTTAACAGCCAGTGACTTTTTATTTTTATAAAGAACTTAATAAAAAACCCTTTTTTATGGCAAAGGTGGAAAGAGATAAAAACATTGACAATAGTCGTTTCCGCCGATTTCATAAATTGAGGAGATCAAAGAGTATAGTAATATAATCAATAAGTATATTTTAGGGGAGATTATCAATATATATTATACGTGGTAGAGCCATGCTGCAGTTATATTAGTAGTATAGTTGTGCACAAATGGGTCGGCCCAACCGGGGGTGGAGCACGCTCTCACAGAATACCAACGTAAAATAGCAACTTAACACTGCTGTGTTTCGTATGGTGAGTGTAGAGAACCGGATACCCCTTTTATAAGAAAAGAGGCATTCCATCGTTTAGCATAGTCTTAACGGGTGAGACAACGGCAACGCATCTGCGTTTTGATTCTTTATTGAGGATAGATATAGACGTCTATGGGTCACAGCAACCACTTACCATCAGGTGGACTGTGTGCTCGCTTGTTACCCTATCCTATATAAAAAATTAAATTTTAATGTAATATTTATATTACATTTAATCTCCGAAGTATTTTAACTAGTTTAGTTGATTTTTGAAGTTAAACTTCTTTGTCGACGTAGTGGAGAAATTTAGTGCGGTATTAAAAAGAGTCACGTTTTCTTATAAAGTTTCACCGCCGCAGTCGAGCCGGGGCGGTGTGAGTATATAATAGGATATTTTACACCATGTAAAACACTCTCTGAGAACTTGTTCAAAGCCTCAGAGTCTCACTCCAATCAATTCATTCGTGAGGCAGCTACTTATACAGCCCCA
Organism: Parnassius mnemosyne; assembly: GCA_963668995.1. Taxonomy (NCBI): domain Eukaryota; kingdom Metazoa; phylum Arthropoda; class Insecta; order Lepidoptera; family Papilionidae; genus Parnassius; species Parnassius mnemosyne. The sequence goes on along the minus strand of CAVLGL010000082.1, from coordinate 7,287,512 downwards.
CACCCCTCTCGCTATCGAGTCCGCAGGCCGAGAAACTCTCTCTCTCGGACCCGCCAAATAAACTTTCAACCGACCTGAACTGCTTCCTGGCGGCTCAGGTCGGTCAATTCTTCTTAAATTTGCCTTAGTAGGTTCTTCCTCAGCGGCTCGTAGCCGCCTGCGCCCTCTTTTCCCAAAAGAGGGTCGCTTCCGATTCGGCAGAAAAGCCTCAAAAGCCACTGCGCATACCTCAAAAAAAAAACATATCAAAAATATATATATTTATGATATATTTTGTAAAAAGTAAACGCAGTAAAAGCGCAGGGAAGAGCAGCCTCTACGCCTTAGCGTAACAAATCGCAGGCATCCTACGATTTGTTACAGCAGGCGGAGGCTGCTCCCCCTACGCGCCTCCGGCTCTTTAGAACCACTCTAGGGGTAGGACAGACTCGTACCAGGTGGAGTCGGGGTCAATCAATTCGGTTCCTTGACATAAGTTGAACCTAACCTATTTTATTTGTTATCTGCCCTAATTGGTACTGTTAAAATAAAACAAATTTCAATAAGAGATCATTTATTATGGTATCTTTCTTGATTTTCATAAAATGGAATTATATTTAAATTATAAATGCAAACATAAAAAATATAGAAATATTTAGAAATCGATTTTTTGTGAACCGATACATCAGCTTACGATTTGAATCTATTTAAAAATCGACTTTTTTCGGAAAGAATCGACATCCCTACCGAAGACAATGACATTACAAAATGGCATCAGTTTTATGGTAGGATTAGATATAATCAATGCAAGAATAATTGATTTTCAATAACTTTTTTCTCAAAAATTACGCGTTTCCGCATGTTGTAACTTTGTGTGTGTGCTTATAATAGTCACACTTTCGAAAGTTTGAGAGTGATATCGAAAGAAGAGTGAATGCAGGAAACATGGTGAATGGAGCTTTGCACTCCTTTATGAGCAGTCGGAAGGTGTCTAACAAGGCTCGTTTGGCTGTGCATGAGGGGGTGTTGGTTCCGACACTCATGTACGGAAGTGAAACTTGGGTATGGCAGAAGAAATATGAAAGCAGAATAAATGCAGTTGAGATGAGAGCATTAAGAAGTATGATAGGAGTTAAACTGAGTGACAGGATAAGAAATAGTGAGATAAGGAAACGTTGTGGTCTGAAAGAAATGTAGTGACAAAAATTGAGAAAGGTATGCTGAGATGGTTTGGCCATGTCGAGAGAATGAATGAAGAACGATTGACGAAAAAAGTGTATAAGGCGAGTGTGAATGAAAGTGTTGGAAGGGGTAGGCGGACATTTCTAGACCAAATCAGGGACGTCTTGAAAAAAGGCCAGGTCAAGAGTACCCTAAACCGTGGAGCATGTATGAAGGGAATAATGAAAGTGGACGAAGCAAAAGTATGTAAGGATCGTAGCAAGTGGAAAGAACTGGTCTCTGCCTACCCCTACGGGAAAGAGGCGTGATTATATGTATGTATGTTATAATAGTGTAACTTTTCTGTAAAAATACGTGTCAACCCCCAATTCGACGGGAGTCAATGGAAAGCTAAGCCTTCGTTACAAAATTTTGACTTGCAATAGGTCATGCACCTATCATGTCATGATGTGTTTGTTTTGTAAAAACGATAGTAGGACTTTCCATTGACGTCCGTCGAGTTTGGTGTTGATACGTATTTTTACAGAAAGATTACATTTTTATAAGCACACACACAAAGTTTCAATATGCGGAAACATGTACTTTTTGAGAGAAAAGAATTGAAAATCAAATATTTTTGCCAATTCCTACCTACTATGAAACTGATGCCATTTTTATTATTACTGTCAGTAGGGATGTCGATTCTTTCCGAAAAAGATCGAGTTTTTAAATAGATTCGAATTGTAAGCTGATGTATCGATTCCCAAAAAATCGATTTCTAAAATATCTATATTTTTATCATGTTTGCATTTATAATCTAAATATAAATCCATTTTATGAGAAAAAAATTCCCTTCGTCATAAAAAAATAAGGGGACTGATTCAGACGGATTTCTGTATCTATTTTGAGACTGCTACGATTCCGGCGCTGCGGGAAGAGCAGCCTCTACGCCTTAGCGTAACAAATCGTAGGCATCGGACCAGCCTTAGCCGCTCCGGCTCGTCCGATGCCTACGATTTGTTACAGCAGGCGGAGGCTGCTCCCCCTACGCGCCTCCGGCTCTATAAAACCACTCTAGGGGTAGGACAGACTCGTACCAGGTGGAGTCGGGTTCAATCAATTCGGTTCTTTGACATAGGTTGAACCTAACCTATTTTATTTGTTATGTGCCCTAATAGGTACTGTTAAATAAAACAAATTTCAATAAGAGATCATTTATCATGGTATCTTTCTTGTTTTTCGTAAAATGGGTTTATATTTACATTTTTAAATAGAAACATAAAAAAAATATAGATATTTTAGAAATCAATTTTTTGTGAACCGATACATCAGCTTACGATTTGACTCGATTTAAAAATCGACCTTTTTCTTAAAGAATCGACATCCCTATTGACGTCGACATTGACATTACAAAATGGCGCCAACTTTACGGTAGGATTAGACTATGGAGTGTAGAGTAGAAGGAGAACCATCTTATAAGGTGCGAAAGTTGAAAAAGTGTCCCAATATATACTGAAAATAGAGGTTCCAAAACCTACCACAATAGCGCTGGCGTCTGAAAAACTACGATATGAATATAGCTGTTGTAGACAGAGTGAAATATTTAAAAAATTTCATGACTAGAGTAGTTAGTAAAATGCCAGTATACAAAACCTCAACTATTTACGTAGTACAAAACCAAGCGGATTGGTCGGTCCTTGTTTATTTCTCCATCTTATTTTAATAAATTTTGGCGCTTTTTTTTTAATTTATCCTATGCTACTGCAGCGCCACCCTTATTGGACGCGTTTTTAGGGACACTTTTCATATACAGATGGTCCTCCTTCTACTCTACACTCCATAGATTAGACATAAACATAGAATAATTGATTTTCAATAATTCTTTTCTCAAAAATTACGCGTTTCCGCGTGTTGAAATTTTGTGTGTGTGCTTATAATAGTGTAAATTTTTTGTAAAAATGCGTATCAACACTCGACGGACGTCAATGGAAAGCTAAGCCTAAACGATAGTTAAATATAAGTCATACTTACATCAAAGTTATCCTCACAGAAGTAGTTTAGATTTTGTAAACATTGGCTTTGGCATTAAATCAGTTGGCACTTGAACCCATAACTTTCCCGGTGTTCTTATGCTCGTATTTTTGCACTTAGACACAACAAAACAATGATATACATAGCTCATTATTAAACATCCAAAAGTATCTTATTCCTTTGCAAAATCGGCATAATTCTAGGGAGTGACGTCACGAGTTGAACAGCATGGCGGCTATCGTGTTAACGCGAAAATTTAATACGTTAGATTAAAAGAAATTTTTATGGCACTATTCGATTTAAAAAAATATATATAAAAATTATAATGGTTCATTATCACTCTAGGATTCATTTAAAACAATTTTTCAAAATGGGTGTAATGCCTTATTATACTATTATTTTACCTACATGTAAAGAAGTTTCACTTCGTACGTGTGTACACAATTACACGCCCACTTTTTATACCATCAGTTGGTTTTGTGCTCGTTTAAAAAAATAGTGAACAGTCGCGGGACGCCTGGCAGGTGTTTTTCTTTATAGGATAGGGTGACAAACGAGCACACAGTCAACCTGATGGTAAGTGTTTGCTGTGGCTCATAGACATCTATATCTATCCTCGATTACTATTCAAAATGCAGATGCGTCGTCATCCGTGAGGACTAAGATGGAATGCCTCGGTTCCAGTAAGAAGAGTCTCCGGTTCTCTACACTCACCATACAAAACACAGTAGCGTTAAGCTGCTATTTTACGCTGGTATTCTGTGAGAGCGTGGTCCTTCCCCGGTCGAGCCGACCCATTCGTGCTACAACTATACCACTAATATAGCTGCAGCATAGCTCTACCACGTCAGAAACATCGAAATCATTTTGTACAGGTAATGCAATTCTTAGTGAGGTAACGAGGTCGATCACTAATAAGAGGTAATATCATCGATCACTAATAAAAAACTGGATACACAATCCCATACAAAAGTTCTCTAAAACTGTCGACGTAATTCTAGTTGAAATAAATATACATTAATATGAATTCAACCTTAAACGCATTGCCTAAAGTTGTTTTCACAAAGCTACGTACAAATTAAAAGCACACCCAAATGTTCGAGTGGGCGCTCATTCGGTAAGGACATTTTTGTCATTGATTGTGTATCTAGTTTTTTTATTAGTGAGATAATATGCATTACAGGATAGTTTACTCCTGGAAATAAATATGGCATAATGAAAAATAAAATAAGAATTTTTACAAGAAAAAGGTGGCTGTTTATTTAATAAACATTTATAATAATTAAAAACAAAAATTATATATATATAATATTGTGGCTCGCCACTATTAATGTCTTGTACATGGCACTAGTTACCACTAGCGCCCTCTAGTATCGAGTAGCAGAACTAGGAGAGTCAAGATACTTCTAGAAATTTCGGGACCGATATGTACTCGACATACTAGATGTTTCTACAGTAGAAGGTTCTGGAAACTATCTGAGGCCCTATATAAGGCCGGTATAGACCACGACCCAGTCAGTGTTCAATTAGCGATACAAGCGAATACTTCGAAACGATATATCTGCTAAAGTGACCAGTAGTACAATTGTGTTTTATTATTAGTGTGGTTTTAAGTTGTAATTAGTCTTCTGTAATTAAAGTGTGCCGTGTAGTGGCGGTTAAGAATATCCACTACCCCATATCTTCCCGTGGGTGCCGGAAAAGGCGACAAAGGGAAACAGGCAGGAGATGGGCAGCAGCATCTTCCTGGTAACGGCAAAAATACAATAAAAAACTGCGGTTGCCAATCTATGGGCAGCTGTACACGTCATCGTTGGAGCCGCACGCAAGTGTGAGTAACGATCCGAGAGTAAGTCTTATCCGACATTAATCCGATGATATCCCGGACATCAGTCTGAGCGAGATTAGAATGGCTCTCCAGCACCTTAAAAACGGCAAGGCCCCAGGCGAGGATGGAATTGCAGCGGAGCTTCTGAAAGCGGGTGGAAAACCGGTACTTGAAGTCCTTCAGAAGCTCTTTGATTCCGTCCTCCATGGTGGCATTACACCGGAGGCGTGGAGCAGAAGTGCGGTGGTCTTGTTCTTCAAGAAAGGCGACAACGCTCTCTTGAAGAACTACAGACCGATTTCCCTTCTGAGCCGCGTCTACGTGCTATTTTTGAGAGTCATTACGAATCGTCTCGCGCGCAGACTTGACGACTTCCAGCCTCCCGAACAAGCCGGTTTCCGAAAAGGCTTTAGCACCATAGACCACATACATACCCTTCGGCAAATTGTACAGAAGTCCGAGGAGTACAATTTGCCACTGTCTGGCGTATGTGGATGAGAAAGCCTTTGATTCCGTCGAAATTTGGGAGGTGCTGCAGTCCCTTCAGCGATGCCAAGTTGACTGTCGGTATATCGAAGTGTTGAAGTGCTTGTACAGTAGGGCTACGATGGCTATCCGAGTACAGAACCAGAGTACGAAACCTATCCAATTGCAGAGAGGTGTAAGACAGGGTGACGTCATATCCCCGAAACTCTTTACCGCTGCATTGGAAGATGTTTTCAAGCTTCTGGACTGGAAAGGATACGGTATCAACATCAATGGCGAGTACATCACTCACCTTCGATTTGCCGACGATATAGTCCTTATGGCAGAATCGCTGGAGGACCTAAGCACTATGATCAATGACCTCAATAGTGTTTCCCAACGGATAGGTCTTAAGATGAACATGGACAAAACAAAGATCATGTTTAATGTCCATGTCCCACCTATGCCGGTAGTTGTTGGGAACACTAAGCTCGAAGTTGTTGACGAGTATGTTTACCTGGGACAAATAGTCCAACTAGGTAAGTCCAACTTCGACCGAGAGGTCAATCGACGGATTCAACTCGGTTGGGCAGCGTTCGGGAAATTACGGCACATCTTCTCATCAGGTATACCTCAAAACTTGAAAACGAGACTGTACACCCAGTGCGTGTTGCCAGTGATGACATACGGAACTGAGACGTGGTCCTTCACTGCTGGCCGGATGAGGAAGCTCAAGGTCGCTCAGCGAGCTATGGAGAGGGCTATGCTCGGAGTTTCTCTGCGTGATAAACTTAGAAATGAGGATATCCGCAGTAGAACAAGAGTGACCGACATAGCCCAACGGATTAGTAAGCTGAAGTGGCAGTGGGCCGGCCATATAGCTCGAAGAACCGACAACCGATTGGGAAGAAAGGTTCTCGAGTGGCGGCCTCGTACCGGTAGGCGAAGTGTAGGGCGTCCCCCCACTAGATGGAGTGACGACCTGGTAAGATATCCAGGAAGTCGATGGATGCAGGTGGCTCAGGACCGTGCTTTGTGGTATTCTTTGGGGGAGGCCTATGTTCAGCAGTGGACTTGTGAAGGGCTGTAATGATGATGATGATGATGAATTAAAGTGTCAATTTTGGTAATTCAATCGGCTGTTTATAATTGTCTCGAACCCCAAGCTCGTAAAAATATGTAATATTAACATAATAAGATTACATACATATTACATACATACATATCATATTATAGCGTGGCGACGCCAACAGTCGGTCTGACCCACCGTTATAGATGTCCTCACACCAAAAAGTAGATACATAAGATTGCTTTTTTTGAATAAGTTTCGAAAGTAAAACAGACTGAAATTTTCTTTCCGCTTCTGTTGAAAATATTATCAGTAAATACATACCTACACATATTTGATTAAATTTATGCATAAAATCACTACTCGTATTAGCGTTAGTTTAGTAAGGCCGCGGGTTCGAATCCCACACGGCCTACAAATATCTGCTACACTGTCTACATTGTTCCGGGTCTGGATGTTAGTTCTTGTAAAATTTATGTATGTAAACTGCTTCCATGATACAGGAGAAAGTTCTTGTGTGGGGTAACGTTTTTTAAATAAAAATAAAGAAAATTATAACATTACTTTAGTTACTGTTCGCGACTGTGTACCCGATGAAGATCGTAGCTAGAAGACCTTGATTGAATTTATATGGGAACACATGGAAAGCACCAGCTTTCAAATATAAAAAGAATCATTGAAATAAGTTGACCTAGAAAAAAGTTATGAGGTAACACACATAAAAAATATATAGTCGAATTGAGTACCTGCTTTTTGAAATCGGTAGAAAACACAATGTAATCAAATATTCAAGCCGACTCAACACGAGGCATGACGTGGGTTTACATAAAACGTGGGGCAAAGGGTTAATTGTTCCTACACGCGGCGGATCCCACGCTAGGGACATCAGCTCGATGCGACGACTGGCACCAACGTTGTGAGGGGATTCAACAGTTCAAATAATAATGATCTACATTAAGTAATTTATATATAAGTCCCAGTAGGAAGACCCCAGTCAGTACTAATGAGAATTTCAGGTTGATATACCGTCATGGAAGATTTCACACACCCTTCCACTGATTGTACCGTTACTGTTACCGTTAACGTTACAGCCTATTAAAGTCCACTGAACGTAGGCCTCCCCATAGATTGCCTCATAGGTAGATATTTGCCATAGTTGTTGCAATTTTTAATTTTTAGTCGTTATTAGGAAGATGCTGCTGACCATCACCTGATTTGTTTCCTTTTGTTACCTCTTACGATACCACGGGATGATATGGGGCGATGGATATTCTTACACCGCCACTACACGGTAAGTCTACTGATTATATTAAGCTGTAATATCTCGGGTCTTCTTAAGATCGCGAGAAAGTTATCTGCTTATTCAATGATTATGCTCAATGATCCTATACCAGGAAGAATGAATGAGGAAAGAGTGACAAAGCAAATTTATTCTTCAGAAGCTTAAGTCAGTGACAGAGTCGACAAGCGACTGCCTAGACTATAGACGGAAGTTTATCAACCAAATTAGCGATATATTAAAGGTGGACAAAACTGAGAGTAAGATGCAAAAGAAGCGAGATATTTGTATCAGAGTCGGGAAGGGACGCTCTATACGAAGGTTTATCGACCGAATTGGCGATATATTGAAAATGGGCCAGATTAGGAGTTCCCTTTACCGATGAGCGTGTATGCGTAGATATATGGATGTAAAGGAGGCGAGAGTGGTGGCTCAGGATCGTGCCAAATGGAAGACCTTATAGTCTCTGCCTAGCCCTCTGGGTGACAGGCTTGATGTTCCTCCACACGCACTGGGATTGTCCTCTATATATGAAGTACATACATAAATTGCGTAAGGAAAAACATCTCGATTCGAAGCAATTTCTTGATGGATGTACACATACTTGTTCCGTGCGGGATTGGAACCCGTTGCACGCTAGACCGAAGCTAATCGCGTGGCTACTGCGCTATCGGTTCAGTTTCATACGTGGTAGAGTCATGCTGCAGCTATATAAGTAGTATAGTTGTATCACGAATGGGTCGGCACGATCCTGGAAGGACCACGCTCCCACAGAATACCAGCGTAAAATAGCAGCTTAACACTGCTGTGTTTCGTATGGTGAGTGTAGAGAACCGGAGATCCCTTTTACTGGAAAATACGCATTCCATCTTAGTCCTCATTAGTGACAACGCATCTGCATTTTGATTCTTTATTGAGGATAGATGTAGATGTCTATGGGCCACAGCAACCACTTACCATCAGGTTGACTGTGTGCTCGTTTGTCACCCTTATCCTATAAAAAAAAAGTAACCGGTTAATTATAATGCGCTAATAATGCATAATAGCAAATAGCAGTGGTTTGCATTGCGGTGTTCCGATCTGGAGTTAAAGAGAGCCAGTGTAATAACAGGCATGTGACGCATTCCTCAGAGGTAAAAACACACCTGTAGCCTGTGAGTTATAATGTACTATAGTACATTATAACTCAATGCCTGTAACCTTCTTTGTTTGATATTTTTTTTTATGGGAGAGGGGGCAAACGAGCATGCGGCTCACCTGATGGTAAGTGACTACCGCCGCCCATGAACAACTGCAACACCAGGGGAATCGCAGATGCGTTGCCGGCCTTTTAAAAAGGAGTACGCTCTTTTCTTGAAGGTCCCTAAGTCGTATCGGTCCGGAAAAATCGCTGATGGTAATCGATTCCACAAGGAGGTCGTGCGAGGAAGAAAACATCTTCTAAATCGCACAGTGGTGGACCGCCAATCATCCAGATGGTGTGGATGGTATCGGGAGTTCTGCCGCGATGTGCGTTCGTGAAATTTGGAGGCTGGGATTAATCCGAACAATTCCTCAGAGCAATCCCCATGGTAGATGCGAAAGAAAATGCAAGGGGATGCAACATCTCTTCGCAGTGCCAATGAATCGAGCCGATCGGAAAGGGCTCGGTCGTCGACAATTCGAGCCGCTCTGCGTTGGATGCGGTCAAGTGGAAGGAGCTGGCACTGGGGAGCCCCTGCCCAGAGATGGGAACAGTATTCCATCTGAGGCCGAACTTGCGCCTTGTAAAGTAGCAGGCGGTGTGCCGGCATGAAATACTGTCCCGCTCTGCTGAGCACGCCAACTTTTTAGAGGCCAATTTGGCCTTCCCTTCCAAGTGACCACGAAACTGCACGTCACTCGATATGTCGACTCCGAGGATACCGATACTGGCTGAGGCAAGAAGGGGAGTGCCTTGAAACTGAGGAGATACGACAAAGGGGTTCTTTTTAGCGGTAAACGCGCAAACTTGTGTCTTCTGAGGATTAAATTGGACTAGATTTAGTCGCCCCCAATCCGAGACTTTGTTCAGCAAAGACTCGACTTCAGACACAAGTTTGTTCCGGTACTCAGCGACGTTTTCCCGAGAAATATTGGCACGGCCGGTGTATAGAGCATCACCAGTGCTGTCATCCGCATAGCAATGAATGTTACCAGTTAGCAACATATCATTGATATGCAGAAGAAACAGCGTTGGTGATAGCACACAGTCTTGTGGAACACCAGCGTTAATAGGCTTGTAGTCAGAGCATGCACCGTCTACAACGACCTTGATGCTCCGATCTGCAAGGAAGCTGGTGATCCAATTGCACAATTTCTCGGGAAGCCCATAGGAAGGGAGCTTCGAAAGAAGCGCTTTGTGCCAAATCCGATCGAAGGCCTTCGCAATGTCCAGACTAACGGCCAACGCCTTCCCCTTGGACTCCACTGCCTCCGCCCATCTATGGGTCAGGTAGACCAGAAGATCACCAGCTGATCGACCCCGACGAAAACCGTATTGGTGGTCACTAATCAGCTGGTGATCCTCAAGGTACCGGATGAGCTGGCAATTAATAATGGATTCCATTATTTTGGAGAACAAGGAGGTGATCGCGATAGGCCTATAGTTGGATGGGTCTGAGCGGTCGCCTTTTTTAGGGATCGGGTGGACAAAAGCTGTCTTCCATGAATTCGGGACTACGCCTTGGGAGTAGGAGTACCGGAAAAGACGCGTTAGGACCGGTGCCAACTCCGGAGCACACGTCCTCAGCACAATTGGGGGGATTCCGTCAGGCCCACTCGACTTCTGGATGTCCAGGGAGAGCAGTGCTTTGCGAACCGAGCGCTGTAAGAACAGCACATCCGGCATGGAGCACTCACACCGCGGGATGGTCGGCGGTGTTTTTCCCCCGTCATCAAGAGTCGAGTTGGACGCAAAAAGGGAGCCTAAAAGGCCGGCTTTGTCTTTTGCGTCATGGGCCAGTGAGTCATCCTCCCTGTGCAGAGATGGTAGTGATGGCTTACAGAAATTCCCTTGGACAGCCTTGGCGAGAGACCAGAATGCACGGGTTCCCGAAGGAAGGCGAACTAGTTTCTCGCCAATTCTGCCTATGTGCTCTGACTTTGCCTTGGCAATAACTCTTTTGAAGGACCTGGAGGCGAAGTTATACTTCTTTTTAAGTGTGCTGGTATTTACATCCCGAGTCGCCGAAGCCGCAGCCCAGGCTTGATAACACTCCTGCTTACTGCGTAATGCAGTCTTACAGCAGCGACCAAACCAAGGCTGAGATCTGCCTCCGATAGGTACCACAGATGATGGAATAAATAGTTCCATTCCCTGTAGCACCACATCAGTGACAGAGTCAGCAACAGCGCTGGGATCATCCAGCGAGAAGCAAACCCGCCCCCATGAGTAGGATGCAAAGAAGGACCGCATTCCGTCCCAATCCGCCGACCTGTAATGCCAAACACGGCGGCAACCTGCAGAACGCAACCGCGAAGGGAGCGTGAGTGGCACCACACTCCGGATCAGACAATGGTCCGAAGAGCCGAGAGGGGCATCGACGGAAACCTGATATCCGTCCGGATGAGAGGTCAGCAGAAGGTCCAACAGGGAAGGTGTATGATCCTCCACATCTGGAATCCGCGTAGGCGAAGTAACCAGTTGTGTCAGACCATATGCCAAGGCAAAGTCATAAACAGATCTCCCCGCATGATCGGTTAGACGTGAACCGAGCCATTCGGCATGGTGGGCGTTAAAATCGCCAAGGATCACGATCTCTGCGGATGGGACCTTATTGGTTGTAAGGGGTCCATGCGCTGCATTCGCTGCTTACCGTCAGGTGGAGTGCATGTTCGATGACATATTTATAAACTTTATTTAAAAGAAACTTGTTATTCTTGTTCAACCTTTTTTTTTCAATTCCTATTCGTGACATGTGGGACCGACATCAATTTTTAGGCGTATCAGCGTTTTTTAAGATTAATATAATAATTTTAATAAATTAAATAAAATTTTATTTTTATTAAATTCTGCTAGGTACCGTTTCCTTTAACCGCAGAAGAAACTGCAAAAGAAACTACGCATCTAGATATCATCTTAAATGCCACTTGACTCTTTTTAATCTGTTCTCGAGATTTTTAAGTCTTTCTCGTAGATGCTTTTGGAGATATGGTGTGGATAGTAATATAGCATTTCAGAATAAATGGATAAATGACATTAAACGTAAAATTCAACTACGATCGATCTCAAAACTGAACTAAACTTTTCTTTCCAAAAAATGGCGCTTTTTACCACTATGTAAAACAATAGTTACGAATTTTAGCGTGTTTAGTTTTAGTTTTATTCAACGTGCAGTAGTCGCGTTAATTATAAGAAATTGTTAGTAGTGAAAGTACTGTTTATTATAATGATTTCTTACATTTACACTAAATCAAATACAGGGAATCTCACACTACAAGCGGTCTTCGAATGGGGCGATGCCAATCTTGTGAAATTCAACTCTTCACTGCAAAAAGGAGCCAGATCACCTTGGCTCCTTCTTTCCGAAATGTATCACTGGAATACACCGACCGCCTTCAGTTGATGGGGGTTTGAATATCCTCAAATTTTAACTTGGGCGGTTCATTGCAGGAGTCCTTGCAAAGGTGCGGCGATACTTCACACCAGGACAGCTGCTTACTTTATATAAAGCGCAAGTCCGGTCGTGCATGGAGTTTATGCTGCCATTTATGAGCTGGTGCAAAATGCCACCTAGCAGCTTTGGACTCAATGGAAAGGCGTCCTAAAAGGATTTTTGGTGACTCGAATTTGGTTAAAACCAATAATCATCATTACAGCCCTTTATAAGTCCACTGCTGGACATAGCCTTCCGCCAAGGAATGCGACTAAGCACGGTCTTGAGCCACCTGCATCCATCGACTTCCTGCATGTTTACCAGGTCGTCACTCCATCTAGTCGGGGGTCGCCCTACACTTCGCCTACCGGTACGAGGCTGCCACTCGAGAACCTTTCTTCCCCATCGGTTGTCGGTTCTTCGAGCTATATGGCCGGCCCATTGCCACTTCAGCTTACTAATCCTTTGGGCTACGTTGGTTACTCTGGTTCTACTGGGGATATTCACATTTCTAAGTTTATCACGCAGAGAAACCCCGTGCATGGCCCTCTCTATAGCTCGCTGAATGACCTTGAGCTTCCTCATACGGCCAGCAGTGAATAACCACGTCTCAGATCCGTAAGTCGTCACTGGCAATACGCACTGGTTGTGCAAAACCAATCTTACCAGCCTCGAACACAGGCGCAAAGTAGCCAGCTATTCGGTTTTCTATAGGATGCATTTCGGAGAGTGTGCGCAGGAATTACGTAATTTAATTCCTCCGTCTCCTTTACACCATCGGATAACCAGGCGTTCGTTTATGCGTTGTTGGCTCACCACGCATTCAAACCAAACGGTTTGCTAGATCGTTCATCATGCATACAGCAAATGGAATAAGTTGCCAGCATCTGTGTTTCCATACGATTACAATGTGGGGGTCTTCAAGGCAAGAGTGAACGGGCTTTTGTTAAGTCAGTGCGCTTCACCATCTTAGGCTACATCTCTATTTACCATCAGGTGCGATTGTAGTTAAGCGCCGGCTTAGAATAATATTAAAAAAAATTAAAAAATTTATTTTACGGATTTTATCGCGTTTATTTTAAACTTGCAACTACCTCTTGCAGTGGTGTGCTCAAGGTAATTTATAAAATTAAATCCAAATTTTATAAATTATAGGACTCCAACCTGATAGTAACACCCAGCATTTTTTTTTTAATGAAGTACTAATGTTATTTATTGTTAATAGCCTCGCAAACCATTTTAGGTAGGAATTAATTTTCTTTCACGAGGATTTATGGTTCTCAGGATCTCAGACAGGGTGCTGTAAAGTAATCAAAACGTCGGGAATGAAAATAAGTGAGAATAAATTAAATTAAACGCGATAAAATCCGTAACATTCGTTGTATTCAATCTTTAACTGTAAAATCAAAATAAATGGGGCCTTTTTAACATCCGATGCAAAAAGAAGGGTGTTATAAGTTTGACCGCTATGTGTGTCTGTCTATCTATGTCTGTCTGTAGCACCGTAGCTCTTAAATGGGAGAACCGATTTGGTTGTAGTTTTTTTTTTAATTTAAAAACAGGTTTTCTTGAGGTTCTTTACATGTTTTATTAAAATCGGTCCAGCCGTTTGAAGATCACCAGCTCTTTTTGTTTCGAGTTTTTTTTTAATTTCAATTTAAGTTATTTAGCTTCGTGATTCACTTCCGGCATAGACAAGATGGCCGCTCCTCTTACGATGTACCACGGGACTCTTGTATAGTACCTAGTAGTTTTACAGTAATATGTAATCCTAACGTTGAATGTTTATAATCTGTCATTTTTCTTTTGTCTTATAAACTCATTCTGATGGATTTTTAAGGACGGCTTCGAATCATTACCTATGTATGTGTAATGGCGCATCAGTTTTTAAATGAACACGCCATAGTTTCGTTCGGTAGTTATCGGATAGGTATTCAAAGAGCGGTGAAGGTTTCAAAGATAACGAAAGCCATTGAGCTGTGTGTGTGCTGAGTAAAAATAGTTTTTAATACAGTTGCTCAAAAAGTGGCTATTACATACTCGTGCTTTTTCTTTACCTTTTCCGAACTCGTGCGTTCTCGTTCCCACGTGTAAAAGAAAAAACCAACCACGAAGGTTTTACTAAGAAAAATTCATAGAAGTTTTTATGATTCATGCAAATATTTCTAAAGAGAAGCTACTAATTTGTTTCAATATCAGATTTAAAGATTTGAATCAATGAGTTAGGTTTCATTTCATTTCATCTCATTAAATTTAATTTTCATTTCATATCAATAAAAAAATTCTACTGAAGACTTGGCTGTATGGGCATAGTTTACTTTGCCTACCCAGAATGGGTGAAGAAAACAAAAAAATCTCTGCTTATATTCTTTTACGGTTGGCGCCATTTTCCAAAAATGTTCTTTATTAAATTGCTTAACTTTTTCGCAACTGTATTAAAAATAGTTGTTAAGTACACGTGCGGAACCATCATTGCAACTTGTTCCGACTGTCAACCCTCCCCTTCGGCTGCGTCTCGGCTCGGGTAGACATTTGTCGGAACTCTTTTTGCAATGACAGGCTTTCCGCACTCGTAATGAAATATACTATTGTGCATAATGTACTTTTGGTTCCTTTCGAGCACAGTAACAATTTCATAATACTTTCGGAATTTGTCAACTCTGCAGAACATAACTAAAGTCACAGCCCATACACGTTTCGCTGTTCCAGTGCGTGCTGGCTGACTTTACATGCCGTCAGTATATTTTATTTTTCAGACATGAAGATTTCTTTTCAATGTTTTCCTGCAACGCCGAGCACGTGATAAATTAGCACTTAAATTGTGACGACGTCAACAGTGCATTTAGTTAGACGGATAAAACACTTGTGCATTATTTTCGGCAAAATATTACCGAACAGATAATTTTAACTTCGAATTAAATATAAAACACAAACATACGAAATTTACAGCATCTTTTACATTTTATTAATAATCAAAAACTAAAAGAATGTGTTGAAAAAGAAGTTTCTACACCATCCGCTGTGCGGATTACTTGATCGTTCATAACGTGTTCCATTCGCGTCACTGTAAGCGTCAATTATAGCGCCACACGGCGCCATATTGGCTTCGCGAGGTTCTTTATCACACTCGCTTTTAATAAAATTTTCTTTATTTTTCATAACAATGGCCAGAGTTTGCTAGAAACGAGAATCGACATGAAATGTCGGGGCGCTAGAGTTCCTGTCGTGTTATCTTTTTCATAAGTCATTAATCAATGTGTGTAATAATTGTTTGCATTAACCACTTCCATTAAAGAATTATTGTGAAATGTAAATGCTAGTTTACTTTTTCATTAGGACGGCTCTCTTGTCGAACAGGTATAAGATTTGTTTTACTTGCTCCTGCCCCAGGTTACGTAGGCGTGAAAACAGAAACTCCCTCATGATCATGTTAGCTCATTTACTTGTTAAACCATGAGAGGGTCTATCTGTGTGTCAAATTTAATTGAACTCCGTTAATCCATACTTCTTAAAGATGTTAATCTTGAAAATGTTAAAATTAAATTAACTAAGAAATTACAAAAATGAATCTTAAAGACAAGGAAGTTTATTTTTATTAGAATAAGGGTGAAAAACAAGCACACAGTCCACCTGGTGGAAAGTGGATGCTCTGGCCAAAGACCACATTTATCCTCAATTAACCAAAATGCAGACGCGTTGTCACCGCTGTAGACTGAGATGAAATGTCTCGTATCCAGTAATAAGGGTCTCCGGTTCCTTCTACTCACCATACGGAACACAGCAACATTAAGATGCTATTTTATGCTGGTATTTGGCTGGTATGGTTGATAGGAAATGTTAAGTTAACCTCTATTATAGACAAACGATGGGAAAAATTTCCAGAATTTTCCAAAGAAATTTTATCCCACTCACGTGTAATAGTTGTTGTTTAGATCAGGCAAGCAGGGTGGCCATTCTTTAGATGATGAAATCGAGGAAATTGCCATTGTACCTATGTTGAATAGGCTCTATGAGCTATAGCAGTCTTTTTGAATAATCTATAGACGATTATTGAAACGATCTCCAAAGCAGTTTCAAAACTAGACGAGTTTGACTAGTGGCCAATATTGAACTCAAAACCTGTTTTCGCTTTTTGGTGAAGAGGAATAAAATAACTTCAGGATGATTCGAAGTCTGGATCAGACGGCCTCGTTTTCCTGGTGGTTGTAAGCGCCACTGCTGACTGTCAACTGTGACAAATCACTGAATGTGCTTTTCAATCAAGAAATTTTCAGTAGCAGCCTGCGGAAAGGAATTTGGCAGCGTTTTACTCTAGGGCCTCAAAAAGCACGCAAAGCCGTTTGTCTTGCGCCTATCTCCTTGCGGTCGTGTTAGATTACCGACCGGGAATAGAGAGTGCATCTGTGCTTGAGTCTTTTCATTCTATCTCTAGCTTTCTAATAATTTCGAAAGATCGTGAGTATTTAAAATTTATGTATTTATGTAAACATGATACCATTGTCCCAAAAAATTTGTAAAAGAGTATAACGTAAGCGTGAAAAGGACCTTACAAATACGAGTATTTGCCTTCAAAATCCAAACCGAACACAATAAAACACCTAACACATAGCACGTAAAACGCTAATGACACTTCATTAACTATTCAGCACGCATTGTTATACTCTTTGGGAACGGTTCTCAAACTTTATAGTCAGTAGCTCATAATTCAAATATAATTTCAATAAATAAAATGTCTAAAAATTTTAAATCAACAAAATGAAGAAGATTATTAAAGAAACCTATATAAATTAATAATTATTAAAATCGTTTCATAACTTATCTTCAAAATTTATTGAATTTTTTTATATTGTTAAAAAGGCTAGTGAATAGAATATTTTTTCATATTATTATTCTATTAATAATATGTTTCATATAAAATTGATAATGTAGAAAAAGGACAAAGAGTAATAACAAAGTAAAAATGTCTTTTTAGTCTTGCCTTTAAAAGTCCATCATTTTAACGGGATTATTGGGAATATATATAATAACAAGTATATGTGTTATTTACAATACAATTAAATATAAAAAAATATTTTCCTATGCTAACAGTCTCGATTATATATATATCGTTTACGATCTGTTCCCATAAGGATAACTCTATTTCGATAGATAAAAAACGGCATGATCGGCTATGAAGAAAAATATTAGTTTGTTATACAACGCTAACCCCGTTGTATAACAAACTAATATTTTAGAAGAATATCAAAGAATACTTTCTACGATCGTTAATATTATAGAAAACGATAAAAGTGTCTGAATGTTGAGTCATATTGCGTTCATAGGATAGTGCACGCAATTGGACGAGGGCGGGAGGTACTCTGCAAATTAGGCAAGACACATAATTTTTTCTAATTACGCGGATATAAGCAAATTAATTTTTAACAACTTAATTTTTTTTTATATTATAAAGGTGACAAGCGAGCACACAGTCGATTTGATGGTAAGTGTCGTTTGCAAATCAAAATGCAGATGCGTTGTCAGCCGTGAGGACTAGGATAGAATGCCTCTTTTCCACTAAAATGGATCTCCGGTTCTCTATACTCACCACACAAAACACATCAGCATTAATCTGCTATTTTACGCTGGTATTCTGTGAGAGCGTGGTCCTTCCCCGTTTGAGCCGACCCATAAGTGTTACAATTATACAATTAGAATAGCCGCAGCATGAATCTACAATATTTAATGGATACAATAATTTAATAGATTTCCGCAAAGTAATGCCTAATTTTATTAATTGCCTTAAGATCTGTAAGAGCCAAAGTAGATTATATTTATTAAGTAAAATTAAACTGGGCTTGGCTCCGCGATTGTTAATCCGCATATATTGCGTCATAATTAAGACTATATATTTGCTCATTAAGAGAAGGTTACGTTCAACATTGTAAAATAACACTTTTATGTGTATTGTGGTGGTTTGGAATTATTTTATGACGTATAGGTGAAGTGTATTGAGATTAACAATCCTCTGAAAAAACGTTCAGTTACCGCAGTCACAAAATTAAACCAAGATCACAACAAACTACTTACGGCCTTACTATTCAGTCTCCCAAGATCAGCAAATATTGACAGCTCCTGGTAGTTTCTTCTACACGGTAGAATATACATACTAGTAACAAGATTGTACACGGTTTACTCTAGAGAAGTCCTTTTTAGAGCTTTTTTTTATAGGAGTGATATCCAGATGGTGTGGATGGCATCGGGAGTTCTGCCGCGATGTGCGTTCGTGGAATTTGGCGGCTGGGATTCCTCAGAGCGATAGATGAGCGTAGATGCGAAAGAAATTGCAAAGGGATGCAACATCTCTTCGCAGTCCCAATGAATCGAGCCGATCGGAAAGGGCTCGGTCGTCGACGATTCGAACCGCTCTGCGCTGGATGCGGTCAAGTGGAAGGAACTGGCACTGGGGAGCCCCTGCCCAGAGATGGGAACAGTATTCCATGTGAGGCCGAACCTGCGCCTTGTAAAGTTGCAGGCAGTGTGCCGGCATGAAATACTGTCCCGCTCTGCTGAGCACGCCAAGCTTTTTAGAGGCCAATTTGGCCTTGCCTTCCAAGTGACCACGAAACTGCACTTTACTCGATATGTCGACTCCGAGGATACCGATACTGGCTGAGGCAAGAAGGGGAGTGCCTTGAAACTGAGGAGATACGACAAAGAGGTTCTTTTTAGCGGTTAACGCGCAAACTTGTGTCTTCTGAGGATTAAACTGGACTAGATTTAGTCGTCCCCAATCCGAGACTTTGTTCAGCAAAGACTCGACTTCAGACACAAGTTTGTTCCGGTACTCGGCGACGTTTTCCCGAGAAATATTGGCACGGCCGGTGTATAGAGCATCACCAGTGCTGTCACCCGCATAGCAATGAATGTTACCAGTAAGCAACATATCATTGATATGCAGAAGAAACAGCGTTGGTGATATCACACAGCCTTGTGGAACACCAGCGTTAATAGGCTTGTAGTCAGAACATGCACCGTCTACAACGACCTTGATGCTCCGATCTGCAAGGAAGCTGGTGATCCAATTGCAAAATTTCTCGGAAAGCCCATAGGAAGGGAGCTTCGAAAGAAGCGCTTTTTGGAGAAATATTCACATCATGATTATACAAAGAGATGTACGCGGCTTTCTACCCTCTTCGTTTTATTTTTTGACTCCACAGATTATTGCAGCGCGTTATTCGTCGAAATGTTGCCATAAGATATAACTGGCCTTCAGATTGGAGTTTGTGAGTTGTGGCTTATTACTGAACATTTATAATAAAGGTAATTATACAATTATGAGAGTAAAGTTTGAGGAACGCTGTACTATGTCATAAGGCTAGGCTGACAACGCGGAAAACTTGCAGGCGGGGCCATGCGGCGTCCAATCGTAGTCTAGAAAATTACCTAATAATTACCGCTTTAACCAATGGAAAAGCTGAGGAAAATTACATAAGTGACTCGGCGTTTTCCTCGGTGAGGTAACGGTTGAGACACAGTTCGCGCGGTCGTTTGTTGGCGGACTTTTTAATCTGTCTATTCAAAAAAAGTTGAAGAATTATTTTTTAAAGAAAAAGAATATCATAGTAATTGTTAATTGATGATTAAAACCTCTATATTCAGTTAATAATTGTCAAAGATTTTTTTAAAGCAATACAACATGAGTCTATGATGAGTCTATGACGCGAAAAATATTTTAGTTTAAAATGCGTCTAATCAATAAAAATAAAATTTTGGCTTAAAATTGATATAAAATAGAAATCAGAAACAGTGTATGTATGAAAATATAAAACATCGCGTTCACAAACATTAAAACCATTCTATAAAAATAAAAATAAAACCTGTAAGCGTTAAAAACTCAACCTTCACCGAATTATACTGGCGCCACGACCCTAAAATTAAAACAAAAATAAGGAAAAATATTTAAATATGGAACAGAACGTTCCTCTGTACGATTTGGATCCAGTATCGTGCACAGCTCAACATAGTGATGCGCTTGCTGCTCTCCGTTTGCTGCGCAGCTACAATCACTTTTTGATGCCACCGGGTGAGTTTATTTTGAACTAGCGAGCCGCCCCAGCTTCGCCTGGGTAGGATCTCTTCCATCTATCAATTACAGCCTATAAAAGTTCACTGCTGAACATGGCTTTTCTCATAGATTGCCCCATAGAGAGGAATGAGGGTTAATAATTTTCTGCTCACCAGATGTCGCTAGTTGACACTGAGGTAAAGTTTATTGTTACACAATGTCATTTAATTGAGAAGTTAGTTTTAAATGAAAGTTTATCAGTTTCCAGAGTATTATATTAATTGGTGTATTAACAATGCTTCAGTGGTTTGCTCTTTAATTTTTTGCACATTAGAACTTTTTTTTAATTTTTCTACTTTTATGAATATCTGTGGTTTGGTATATTTATTTTTAGTCTTATTAATGTAAAAAGTAGCTAATTATACAGAAAGAAACAATAATCTTTACATTTAGAACTAACTAACTTACCCGCTATGAAATCTGTCGTATATTGGAACGAAGTACCATAACGGACGGCAAACGGACGGTACGAATTTGGCGGATGGGGGCTACGCGAGAAAAGTGTAAGATTTTTCCGTCACGACCCCTTCTGACGTAGTGTAGACGGCCTTGGCGGCTATAAGGAAGCGAGATGAAATAATATCCATCTCCCTCGCACTTTTTATTATCTTGCCATGAAAGAAATATTATATTATTTTAAATGACGCTTCATTTTAATAGACGCTAGTAACTCATTTGTTTGTATTTGTTACTTCCTTACTTTATTACTACGTCCTTTCGTACTTCGTTCCAACCGAGTGTTCTACGGCACTTACGCATTTTCTTTATACCTCACTATTAAAATGGCTGTTCATGTATTATTGGCATATAACTGTCTCGCCTCAATAAAAGGCAGCTATTTATATATTACAATATTACAGGTAGACATTTCAAGTTTAATTACATGTATAGATTTCTGATTTATAATCTTCAAGTAAATCGACGCCATTAACTCGATCTAGTAGTGACGACATAAGGCTTACATGGAGTCGATAACATAATAATGTTCTATAGACCGTATTTCGGTCACGGCGACCAGTCTCAACGGAGACTAGCCATCGCTCTTTTTTACGTGGTAGAGTCATGCTGCAGCTATATTAGTAATATAGTTGTAGCACGAATGGGTCGGCTCGACCGGTGAAGGACCACGCTCTCATAGAAAACCAGCGTAAAATAGCAGCTTTACGCTGCTGTGTTTCGTATGGTGAGTGTAGAGAACCGGAGACCCTTTTTACTGGCAAAGAGGCATTCCATCTTAGTCCTCACGGGTGACAACGCATATGCATCTTGAGTCTTTATTGAGGATAGATGTAGATGTTTATGGGTCACAGTAACCACTTACCATCAGGTGGACTGTGTGCTCGTTTATCACCCTATCCTATAAAAAAAAATCGGCGCAGGACAGGATTATAGTGCACTAGTGTATACGCAAGCACAGGTGTATCTCTATCTTTATAATCCGATAGAACGGAAGTTCAATACAATCGGAGAGAGATCAGGCGCAGGACCAACGACTTTACGTGCTTTCCAAGGCATGGGTTTAGAACACCGCCAACTTCCTGACTCCGGGCTGCTAGTGAGAATTTCTTGACAGAACAATCCAATTACTCATTTTGTCCCGATCTAGGAACCGAACCCGGATCACATGGTTATCAGTCACGCATACGATTAAGACCACTCGATCGATCAGGCAAGCGGAGAGCAAATACTTCTTACCTATCAATATCAACAGATGTATTGACGACCTAGTACTTTATAGCAGATGGATGCAGGTGGCCGAGGACCGTGTTTTAGGCGTTCTATACAGAAGCAGTCCACCAGTGGACTTGTGGAGGGCTGTAATTGATGATGATGTTATGATGTTTCAAGTCTATGTTTTTCTTTTAAAAATAACACTTTTTGTTTCTTTAAGACTTTATTAACATTTTTTTTAATACAATGAGAATGACAAACGAGCACACAGTCCACCTGATGGTTAGTGCTGTGGCCCATAGACATCTACATTTTTTACATTAAGAATCAAAATGCAGATGCGTTGTCATCCCTGAGGACTAAGATGAAATGATTTGTTTCCAGCAAAAAGGGGTCTCCGGTTCTCTACACTCACCATACGAAACACACCAGCGTTAAGCTGCTATTTTACGTTGGCATTTTGTAAGAGCGTGTTCCTACCCTGGTCGAGCCGACCCATTTTTTATTATGTAGATTTCTATGGGCCGCAGCAACCACTAACCATCAGGTGGACTGTGTGCTCGTTTGTTACCCTTATACTATAAAAAAATCATTTATTTGTATTTGTTTATCAATAATAATATAATACGTTTATCAATAATAATATACTACGAAAGGAACTTCGTTCCAACCGAGTGTTCCACGACACTCACGCATGTATTTTTTCTTTAGTATTCTTGCCTACTTGGCCCCACAGATGAGCACAAATAAATTATTTTGCGGAGCTACGTATAGTTTTTTTTAAAAAATGGTTAAACATTTTGACTGGTGATTAAAAAAAACTAAAATTAATTATACATACACATATGTACATAAACATGCCTTTGATTCCGTCGAAATTTGGACGGTGCTACAGTCTCTTCAGCGATGCTAAGTTGACTGTCGGTATATCGAAGTGCTGAAGTGTTTGTACAGTAGGGCTACGATGGCTAACCCAGTACAGAACCAGAAAAAAACCAAAGTAAAAAAACCTATCCAACTGTAGAAACAACTGAACACAGGATGACGTTAGATCCCCGAAACTCTTCATTGGAAAACGTTTTGAAGCTACTGGACTAGAAAGGATACGGTATTAACGTCAATTGCGAGTACATAACTCACCTTCGATTTGCCGACAGTGAACATTGTGAGGAACTGGCATGACTGAGAAATAAGAGAAAGAAATTCGAAGACATGTGAAGTTCGCCCACACGCATTAGGGCAGCGTGGCGGAACAGCAGTAGCAAGGGATTTAGGGCAAGGCTGCAGCAGCAGCCTTGCCCTAAAACCCAACAGAAATGAGGGTAGGCCTGTGACCAGCGGTGGGACATGTATAGGCTGTAACTTTAACTTTAACATATCACTCACACCTGTCACCTAGAAGGGTAAGCAGAGACTACGAACTTCCATTTGGCATGATCCTGACATACCTCTCTCGCCTCATCCACATCCATATACCTACGCATATATGCTCGTCGATTAAGGGTACTCTTTATTTGGTCAATTTGGTCGACAAACTTTCGCCTAGGGCGTCCCTTACCGACTCTGCCGTTCACTTCTACAACACAAATTTGCTTTGTCACTCTTTTCGTCATCTATTCTTTCTACATAACCAAACCATCGAAGCATTCCTTTCTTAATCCTGGTCACAACATCATCGTGCAAAACCACTGTTAAGTTGTAGCCTTTTATACGCCTTACTGCTGGGCATAGGTCTGCATCCGCAGCGCTGGTATAGTGCGAGTTCTAAATATTACATTTCTCAGACTTGAGAACTTACGATGTTATAACTGCGGCTTCCAACCAGCCTGTAAAACGTAGCAACTGTGGCAAATATACTCCTCAAGGGGCAATCAATGTGCACGCTTAAATAAACCAGTGGACTTTGGTAGGCTGTAATTTTCTTTAAAATAAAAAACTTACCTGTATCGTGGATTTTTTCCTGTATCGTGGAGGCCCGGAAAAATTATTTGTAGTCCATACAAATACTTGATCCGTACGGGATTTGAACTCGCGGCACCCTCATTGCGTAGAACTAAGGCGCCACTCAGTCGCCAGTGTAATGGATGGATAGATCATAATACATTTTTTTATAGGATAAGGGGGACAAACGAGCATACAATCCACCTGATGGTCAGTGGTTGCTATAGCCCATAGACATCTACATATATCCTTGATTACAAATCAAAATGCAGATGCGTCGTCACCCGTGAGGACTAAGATGGAATGCCTCGGTTCCAGTAAAAAGGGTCTCCGGTTCTCTACACTCACCATACGAAACACAGCAGCGTTAAGCTGCTATTTTACACAGGTATTCTGTGAGAGCGTGGTATTCCCCCGGTCGAGCCGACCCATTCATGCTACAACTATACCACTAATATAGCTGCAGCATGGCTCTACCACGTATAAAACAAACATAGCGACAAATTCAGTTAATTCCTCCTCTAGCTCTAGTTTCGTACGTTAACTAAACATAGGCGTTTTTAAATAAAACTAATTTTACGGATTTTATCGCGTATATTAACTTATTTTATATTCCCGACGTTTCGGGCACTTTTCAGCACCCATTGTCACGGGGTGACTGAGGTGTATGTCGTCCCAATGTCATAGTTAACCACGGCTACCTTCAGATTAAAAATTATTAATTTTTGTTCCGATCTATGCAGTATGAACTTACAGTATCATGAAGTCTTGCAGTTGTATGCTTGGGTTGGGATTTAATTTTATTAATTATGGGATCCCAAGCAGATGGTAGCACCCAGCCATCTTCTCTATTGAAATTAGGATGTTTTTTAATTTCAATAGCCTCGCGAATCATCCTGGGGAGGAATCGGTGTTTTTAGCGAGGATTTGTGCTCTATCAAATCTAATGTAGTTACGGGGGCGATCCTGTACGTGTTCACAGACTGCAGACTTCCCGGAATGTCGATTCTTAACATCAGCTATGTGTTCTTTAACGTGCGTTAATAAAATTAAATCCCAACCCAAGCATACAACTGCAAGACTTCATGATACTGTAAGTTCATACTGCGTAGATCGGAACAAAAATTAATAATTTTTAATCTGAAGTTAGCCGTGGTTAACTATGACAGTGGGACGTCATACAACTCAGTCTCCCCCCGTGACCATGGGTGCTGAGAAGTGCCCGAATCGTCGGGAATATAAAATAAGTTACTATACGCGATAAAATCCGTAAAATTATTTTTATTTAAATGTGTAGTGTTCGCGTAAATATAAGAAATCATAGTCGTTTTTCTAGTAATGCCAAAAACAAGATCCCAAGTCATCTTCATCCATTAACTTCCGGCATGACTTATCAAGTCTAGTGGTGGCCCACTCCCACATTTCGTCCTTCAATACTCGGTAATACCACGCTGCAGCTATATTATAGTTCTAATACGTGGTAGAGTCAGAGCATTTCGTCTTAGATCTCGGGGGTTACAACGCAGCTGCATTTTGATTTTTAATCGAGGATAAATGTAGATGGTCTATGGGCACCGCATCCATTTACCGTCAGGTATCGCTTCACGCATGATGATGCGTACAGCAAAGGAGTGGAAGAAGTTGCCAGCATCCGTGTTTACATCCGATTTTTTTTATAGGATACGGTGACAAACGAGCACACAGTCCACCTGATGGTAAGTGGTTGCTGTGGCCCATTGATATCTACATTTATCCTCGTTTGCGAATCCAAATGCAGATGCGTCGTCACACTTGAGAACTAAGATGGAATGCCTCTTTTCCAGTATAAAGGGTCTCCGATTCTCTGCACTCACCATACGAAACACAGCAGTGTTAAGCTGCTAATTGACGCTGGTATTCTGTGAGAGCGTGGTCCTCCCCCGGTCGAGCCGACCCATTCGTGCTACAACTATACTACTAATATAGCTTCAGCGTGGCTCTACCATGTATAAAACATTACAAAGTGGGTGTCTTCAAGGCAAGAGTGAACGGGCTTTTGTAAGTCAGTGCTCTTCACCATCTTAGGCTACATCACCACTTACCATCAGGTGCGATTGTAGTTAAGCACCGGCTTAGAATAACATAAAAAAGGTGGAGTGTGTGCTCGTTTATCACCCTAATTCTATATAAAAATATTCACTCGTCGGTCCTATTACGTAACCTATACAAATATTATTGCATAAAGATAATGAAATATTAAAAATTTTGTACAGCCAACTTCAATATAAGTTATTAAGAATAACTCAAAAACTATTGGTCTGACCTTGATCAAATAACACACATAAAAAAACATACAGTCGAATTGAGTACCGTCTTCTTTTCTGCAAAAAGGAGACGGTACTCAATTCGACTGTAGTTCTTTTCTGCAAAATGGAGACGGTACTCAATTCGACTGTATGTTTTTTTATGTGTGTTACCTCATAACTTTTTACTGGGTGAATCGATTTCGATGATTCTTTTTTTTTATTTGAAAGCTGGTACTTCTCGTGTGGTCCCATATAAATTTGATCAAGGTCAGACCAATAGTTTTTGAGTTATTCTTAATAACTTATATTGAACTCGGCTGTACAACATTTTTAATTTTAAATTATTGGAAGTCGGCAGAAAAGAACAGTTTTGGCGGGAACTTGCCCGGCGGCGGATTGCTGCTCCTGTATTATAGTTTAAATAATGGTTTGAAGTGCATTTTGATATGTATGAGGTAGCACACATAAAAAAAACATACAGTCGAAATGAGTACCGTCTCCTTTTAGGAAGTCGGCAGAAAAAGTATTATTATTATATATATATATATATATATATATATATATATATATATATATATATATATATATACCTGGCATCATTCAAACTACTGTCGAAACACTGTTCTTTCGCGGCTTGCTCGTACATATAATGAACAATTTGGACACATTGACCTCTTTGCGAAATCTAAACTTACGTTTAAAGATTACATCAAGAAAACTATTACGAAATAGAGCAGTTGAAGTTAAAATCACATACAATCATATATTCTCTCATCTATTTCTTCTATATGTATTTTTGAGGCTACTAATATAAATATAAGTACTTAAGTTATTTTATTTAATATATATTATAATTAATTATTTGTATTATGTTTATATATTTAAACATTTAATATGTATATATACATAAGTAAATAATATATATGTATGTATATATATATATATATCTTATATGTTTATATATATATATATATATATTTATATATATATAAAGGTAACGTAATAGATCATTCTACCTGACTATCTCTCCTGATCTGTAAACTTATGACCACCTTCATTACATTGAATTGCTTATAATTTTGCTTATAATTTATCTATTAGATTGTTCTTTTTCCTTTTCTTCTAACAACAATACACCTACCATCAAACAATATAAGGGAAACCTGTTATTGGCCATACTTTAAGTTTGTTACATTAATGTTAATATTTTCTATATACGCTGTTGGTTTTCTAAATAAATAAATAAATAAATAAATAAATAAATAAATAAATTACTTGATACAGAGAAAATTGAAGACGGCTTAAAGGACAAGCATCCAAGCCAAAAGCATAAGAAAAAAAGAATGTATTGATAGTAATCCCATACAGCCGAATCAAATTTGTACAGCGGTACAAGAGGATAGATATGTAAAACCACATGTGGCGGAAGGATGACCCAACAAAGTGATTATTGATAGAACAAATTAAGCCCAATACGAGCAGGTGTGCAAGCCCTCCTCGTTGTTGACAAGTGCTTCTCCAGTCGTAAAAGAATACAATTTAATTTGATCCTTAACGTATTCACATAACAGTGAATATCCCATGTACTTTACGACAGGATCGTCAAAACTTTCGTGAGTAACAGCCCAAGTAAACGAAATTATTGGAGTTTTAAGATTTTGGTCTGTATTACAAGAGCGATTGAGGCGATATTATTGTGTACGTTACCTAGGTTTATGAAGGGATTTTTGTTGGTGTATAAATAGGGATATCAATAATTTATCGAATATGGCCCTTTGATCGTTGCCACGCGCCCTCGGACCCTCTAAACGGTTGGGCAAACTAGTTAATCACTGAGGGTTGCTTTTGACAAATATTTGTTTATTAGCAACAGTTATTCTTTGCTTTTGTAATATTTGCCTATTAAAGTTAACTTATTTCGCAAATACGATCTCAGTTTCAAAGAATAGATTACCTAACCTTTTACTTTATATGAATTTTACATTATTATATTGTTTATTCAAGCGAGCACAAACTCCACCTAACCAAACTCCACCTAGTCTAAGCCCTAGCATTCACAAACCATCACCACCATAAAATGTATTAAAGTTCATTTTAAAACTAGCTAATACCACATCAATAATATGAACATCTGCCGAAAGGCTGAAACAATCGCCCACATCGCATCCATTTTTTGTAGGTGATGTAGGTCACTGATTTAAGCGGGAATATTTCTCGTGTCTTTTTTTCTTTGGTAATGAACTTGTATGGTTGTTTTTTTGCCAGTATCAAGTATTATAAAATATTCCTTTATATTACATAATTTGTTTTAAAACGTTCTTCACGAAGTTTCTTTTATAGTTTATTTTTATTGAAAAAGCAGACAGTATCTAACTTAGAGGTACGAGCAGGTACGACAAAATACACATCATTAGTCTTTTGTGTTGTATAATTAAGCTAGGGCGAGACCACCAGACCAGGAGCATTGTAATCGCGGTCAAATTGGCCAGGTGTGCCACTTCGCACGACCTAACGTAGAGTGCAATTTGCTCTATGTTATGCGTTATAATTAAAGTTGCCGTGTAAAACATGGATGCACATTTAATAATAATAGAGTAAATAATAAAAGGTTTAATATTTCAATCTTTATATATATAAAAATTTCGTGTTACATTATTTCTCCGCGATGAGCTAAACTACTGAACTGATTTCAATGAAATTTTGTACACTGTGCAATTTGGTCACTTACCATCAGGTGGAGTGTTTAGCACACAGTCCACCTGATGGTAAGTGGATGCTGTGTGTATCCTCGATTAAAAATCAAAATGCGGATGCGTTGTCACCCCTGGGGACTAAGATGGAATGCCTCGTTTTTTGTTAAAAGTCCAAAAGACGTCTATTATCGTCTATTGCTAAAAGTTATTTTTTTTCTAGATGTACACGGCGTGGTTCCGCTGTTGGCTTCATTACCGCAGTCTTCGTGTCTGCCACCATACTGTCAGCACCTGCCAGTGGGGACCGCACCACGTACGTAGCACTCTCACATCACCACTCATTATATTTTAATGTAATTTCTGTTGAAAAATGAGCACACTGCCTAATTATGGTCAGCCATGCTATGATCCATAAATACCTAATACCCAATGATACTTGTAGATATGTTCCACGTAGTGTATAAGAGTACTAATTAAAAGTCGATTATTTTAAAACATTTTTTTAAATAATCGACTTTTAATTACGAACGAACTAGACACATGTGTCAATCGTGAATGATTTGACCCAGGTAACATCAAAGTATTGATGATTGCAATTACATTTTTTGAACGTTCCAACGATTGATTCATCTTAATAACTAGCTTTACGGCTCTGGGTTCTAGCCCTTCTGAGCCTGAAGTTATAATATATTATAATAATTATCCTTCATAATATACTGCTTCACAATATGTTGATGCGTCACACTGTGCACTTGTTTCACAGTTTTCACTAATAGTTCACATGCGCAGACACTTAATACACAAAATCGC
Source organism: Parnassius mnemosyne (assembly GCA_963668995.1). Lineage (NCBI taxonomy): Eukaryota > Metazoa > Arthropoda > Insecta > Lepidoptera > Papilionidae > Parnassius > Parnassius mnemosyne. Next base: position 7,257,580 of record CAVLGL010000082.1, on the reverse strand, counting down.
ACAACTTTTACATATCAAAGTCCATTTCAAACCATTATTTAAACAATAATACAGGAGCAGCAAACCGCCGCCGGTCAAGTTCCCGCCAAAACTCTCCAACGATTGACAGGACCTACGACCAAAGAGTATAGTAATGTCCGACGATCGACATTATCGAGAGGGTCGAAGAGATCAAAGAGTACTGAAACTCGAAATGATCCATTTGAATGATCGACCTTAATGACCCGGTTTGTAAGACGAATCAATATTCAAGTATTTATTCGTATCACAATCGGGTCACTAGAAATGAATGAATGACATATTTCTAGTTTAAGTACACTGTCGATTAAATCTATTCTATACACAACATTCTATTCAAAGCCGCTGGCTTAACATAGGCCTCCCCCGTAGATCGTCTTACAGACGGGGTCACGGTTCGTAAGACGAATCAATACTTATATGATCGGGTCGATAGAAATGAATGAATGATACATGTCTAGAATGAACTTACTGAGTCCTGACAACCTGATGGTAAACAGCTATTTGAGTACATTGGCTGGTATGTCTATTATAAGCGTCGGGGACTTCAATCAGTTACCACCGGTAAGAGACAACTGGGTTTTTCAGCCAAACAGTAGTCAAAATCTATTGACACCCCTTGCTGGAGCTCCGTTGTGGGAACCATTCCGTCTCTTTATGATGACTAAAATAACGCGGTAAAGAGATGATTTCGCATTCGCAATAGCCAGCATCTGAAGCCAACTTTCTACAAAGAAGGCTGTAGAAAGTTGGCTTAAGTAGGCTGTAGATGTGTTGTCACCCTTGAGGAATAATATGGAATACCTCTCTGCCTGGAGTTATACTGACACTATAGAGTGTCAGTATAACTCCAGGCTGAGAGGTATTCCATATTGCTGTGTGTGGTCTGTAGGGTATAGACTCTACAGACCACACACAGCAGTGCAATAGACATGTGTCATTCATTCATTTCTAGTGACCTAGTCATTCAAGTATTGATTCGTCTTACGAACCGAGTCATTCGGGTCGATCAATTAAATGTATAATTTCGAGTTTCAGTACTCTGTGATCTGTGAAGCTAACTCAATAAAATCGGCCGTCGGACATTTCTATACTCTTTGGTCGTAGTTCCCGTCAACCGTTCGTTCCGTTTTATCCGGAACGTTCAAAAAATGTAATTGCAATCATCAATACTTTGACGCGACCCGGATCAAATGAACGAATCATTTACTATTGACACATGTGTAGACATGTGTCATTAGTGAATGATTGTAGTGAATAACTGTAGAGTGCAAGCAATGTTATTTGGCGGCAGAAACAGGTATTAGGCCGTTACGTGATCAGATGGATTATTCAGTAGAAAATGGCCCAAAGAACCAATATTAAAGAGTAAAATAGAGAGTTTTTAAAATTATCTCGGTATATCCTTGAAACTTTTATGGGAGTATGAGACCACCGCATTAGTATGAAATCAAAATTCGGATAACAAGCCTCTTGAGACTCTTTTATACGTAGTAGAGCCACGCTGCAGCTACATTATGGTTGTGGCACGAATGAGTTGGGTCGACCGTGGAAGGATCACGCTTTCACTACCAGCGTAAAATAGCAGCGCAATGCTTCTATGTTTTGTTTTAGTGTAGAGAACCAGAGACCACTTCTATTGGTAACGAGGCATCCATTTAAAAACCCTCAGAGGTGAAAGCGCATCTGCATTTTACTTCATTTAACACCAACTTAATAATAGTTATAAAAATATGCTGGAAGACTAACCCGATAAGTCCAATATTAAGGTAAATTGTCTTAATGGGAGAGGCTCATGCAACAGTTGATTTTTGCGTGCTAATGATGAAGAAATAGTATATTGGCTGCAGTAACTATTTACTATATCACTTGGTCTATCATATCTTTTATCACTTTAAAGTTATGTATATAAAAATGTAAAATATCCCATATAAAACCAGCTAAAGTCGTCCTCTCTTTATTGGGTTTTTACCAAAGGACCGGGTTTTAACCCAATAAAAGTAAAAGTAAAAACCCAATAAACACCCGTAAACACCTAAAAAATTGGGTGTTTATTTAATTTGTGTAAATACTTAAGTAATATTAAAAACAAGTTTTAAAATTTATTTTTATTGATTATAATGATCAATACAACTATAGAAATTTAAAGAAATGTCACCCAATATTAGTTTTCGGTGCTTTCATGTTGTAGTTGACCAACATGTTGGCCTTTTGCTTGCCGTAGATATTTTAAAATTTCCTCATAACACCTCGTGCGCACACATGGCCGTATATATTTAAATTCTTCAGCCACTAACATACGAAAATGCTCGTTTCTTTTATCATTTTCTTCATACAATGTTGCGCATTCGGAACAGTTTGTTTCTTCTTTGTTTTTGTAAGTTTTTTTCTCTGTTTGATCTGGTTTTTTTTTTTCATTGTGGCTAAGCTAACCATATCCGGTCTTTCATGTCGCCTTGGTCTATCGAAAGAAAATACGGAAACGGGTAGCTGGAACTGTGGCCCACTGTACCAGCTAGCCTTTCGTAAGGTCGAGAAGTAGAATAGGTTTTCGAATTTAAG
>CAVLGL010000082.1:7077500-7252500 GCA_963668995.1 Parnassius mnemosyne | reverse complement strand
GCGGAGGCATATCACTGTGTGATTTACAAGAAGTTTTCTTCCTCGCATAACTTCCTTGTGGAATCGAATACCACCAGCGATTTTTCCAGACCGATACGACTTAGGGACCTTTAAGAAAAGAGTCTACCCTTTTCTAAAAGGTCGGCAACGCATCTGCAATTCCCTTGGGCTTACTGTTGTTTATGGGCGGCGATAGTCACTTACCATCAGGTGAGCCGTATGCTCGTTTGCCACTCCTTATATAAAAAGGCTCTGAAGCATTCCATGTTGGTCCTCACAGGTGACAACGCATCTGTACCTTTCAAGAAGCAACTGCAAATAACCAAAGCCTTCGAAGTTGGTTGCAGGTATCGATTGACTGCAGTGGCCACTTACCATCAGACATACTGTAAGCATGTCGCTTTAATATAAACTTCTTTACCAGATCGCATGGCGAGCCTGTTTCCTGGAACAAGAGAACGCGTCGCTGCGCGCTCATGTCGCCGCTCTCCGCCAGGAGACGCTGACACTGCGCACACTGCTCGCCGGCAGCGCTGCCGACACCGCGCACCAATCCCACGACACCCGCACCACGCGCCACATTGCTCCATCTTCCACTACCGCCGATTGAACATTTGTTATAGCACGGCTACTATGTTTAGCAACACCTCGTTTTGATTACAATGGGCATGTGAGTGGCCGTTTCGATATAATGTGCTGAAACAAATATAATAATATAATTTGTTTAGTTTTTTAACCGTGGTAGCTCAGGGGCTGAACCCTCGCTGTAAATTACGCAGTACGCGAGCAAACCGGGTTCCTTCTCCGCCGGCACCAATGTAATTGTCAATTGCTCTGTCACGTGCTCGGTGGTGAAGGAAAACGTGAGGAAACCTGCACGTCTGAAAAATAAGAAAATAAATATTTCTAAGACATGTGAAGTTCGCCAACATTTTCTTGCCCTAAAACCTTCTCAGAAATGAGAAGAAGCCTGTAACTTTGACATATTAGTCTTTTATTTAATAAGGGTTACAAACGAGCACACATTCCACCTGATGTTACGTGCATGCTGTAACCCATAAACATCTACATCTATCCTCGATTAAGAATCAAAAGGCAAATCCGCTATCACCCCTGTGGACTAAGTTGGAATGCCTCATTTTCAGTAAAAATATTTTCTTATTGTATCTTGGCATAGTATATAGAAGAATGTTATATATCTCTGTATGTATTATAAAATAGTTGTTTATGTTTAACAGCATTGCAAATGCCTGCGGTTATTAGAAGTCAGTTATTTCAATATTACACATAGAAATTTGAACTTTTTACTGGAAACGAGGCCTTCCATCCTAGTCTTCAGGAGTGACAACGCATCTCAATTTTAATAAGACAAACAAACGAGCACACAGTACACCTGATTGTGTGAGTTGTCACCCGTGAGGACTAAGATGGAATGCCTCTTTTACAGTAAAAAGGGTCCCCGGTTCTCTATACTCACCATACGAAACACAGCAGTGTTAAATTGCTATTTTGTGAAAGCGTGGTCCTTCCCCGGCCGAGCCGACCCATTCGTGCTACAACTATACTACAAGCAGCGTGGCTCTACCACGTAGAAAGATGTCTATGGGCCACAGCATCAACTTACCATCAGGTGAACTGTGTGCTCGTTTCTCACAGTTGTTCTATAAAAAAGAATAAGGCAAACCCTCCCTACATCTCTTACTGTAACTGTTACGACCTGATAAAGAAGAAGTCGCAGAACAGCTGGCGCATGTCTGAACAGACCTAAGTCCAGCAGGGGAATTGAAGCAAGAAATTTCAAACCTTTGCTGTACGTAGTATGAACGACAAAGCAGGGGTTCGGTTCCAATGCGTAGAATATCGACAGCAAAGGTGTGGAGTCGGCCTTAGCAAGTGATGTGTACAGACATAAATATATTTCTAAAGAAATCATTCTAGTCATAAGGAAAACTGAACTAGTCCGTCCTATTTTTGCAACTAATTATTTAAGTACTGTTAGACTTAACGGTTGAGTAGCCGAAGTGATACAATGTTATTCTATTAGTTTATACATAATGTACATTCAATTAATTGTCATACAATTCTTATGTAAATGCGCGCTCGTGGGCTGATAATCTCACGCTCACCAGATGGCGCTAGTTGTGGCTGATGTAAAGTTTTTTGGTACACAATGTCACTTAAAGAATTTAGTTTTAAATAATAGTTTGTTTGTTTCTAAAGTGTATTATATTAATAAAAAAGACAATGCCTTATAGTGGTTTGATCTTTAAATTTTTGCACTTTTTAAGTAAAAATTTTAACTTTTTGTTATATCCTTAATTAGGCTTTTTCATTTCTAATATAATTATTATAAAATATAACTAATAATACAGAAAGAAACATTAACCATTACTTTTTCCTAAGAAATTATCTTGGCCGCTATAAAATCTGTCAAATATTTCACCTCATTGCAAAGTGGGGTATGACATTACATAAAAGCGCTTCTACATTACTACAGGTTTGCTAGTACGTATTGAGTGCGCAAGCAAAGAATATCAGAAAGGCCATCAGACAGACATTTTACTTTGCATTTCGCATCAACTTCAAGTGTTTTGCTTAGGATGTGCAAATAATAAAAATAAAAATTCAAGCATCATTTACAATTTACAGTATATATATATACGTATTATTGCTTTCAAATGCACATATATTGTAAATCATCGCAACAATCTCTACTCTGTGCGACTGTTTGATCACAGACAATAATGTTTTTCACATTAGCAGTAAGAACGTGAGCAATCAATAATGATTTCTTATATTTACGCGAACACTACACATTGAATAAAACTATTTTTTACGGATTTTATCGCGTTTAATTAACTTATTTTTATATTCCCGACGTTTCGGTTGCTTTCCAGCAACCGTGGTCACGGGGGACTGAGGTGATTGACGTCCCGATGTCAAAGTTAACCCGGAGTACCTTCAGCTTTTTAATTATTAATTTTGGTCCGATCTACGCAGAATGAACTAACTGTGTCTTGAAGTCTTACAGTGGTATGCTTGGGTTTAGTTTTAATTTTATGAATTACAGGATCCCAAGCAGGTGGTAGTACCCAGCCTCCCTCTCTATTGAAATTAGGATGTTTTTTAATTTCAATAGCCTCACGTATCATCCTTGGCAGGAATCGATGTTCTTTCGCGAGGACTTGTGGTTTATCAAATCTAATGTAATGACGGGGGCCGTCTAGGATATGATCACAAACTGCAGACTTCCCGGAACGTTGGTGCTTCACGTCAGCTATGTGTTCTTTTACGCGGGTTTTTATTGATCGTTTTGTTTGCCCTATATATGAGAGACCACACTCACAATCAAGCTTGTATACTCCTGCATCTTGTAGAGGAATATAGCACTTGACTGATGGTAAGAACTGACTAATCTTCTTCGGCGGCTTGAAGAATGTTCTAATAGAAGCTCGCTTCAAGATGTAGCCAATCTTGTCTGTGACACCTCTGACATATGGTAGTACAGCAGGCACACGCTCGACTGTGGCCGGCTTCACTCGGTCACTGTGACGTAGGCGCGGAACCCGAAGCTTGTTGTCGTGCAGAACCTGCTTGACGTGCTGAAGCTCGGCGGCCAGGTGTTTGCTGTCACAGATCCCTCGTGCTCTCTGCAACAAAGATTTGCCCACGGTAGCTAACTGTGAAGGGTGATGGTGAGATTCACCGTTTAAGTATCGGTTTGTATGGGTCTTTTTTCTATACACAGTGTGACCTACGGTGTTATTAGGATTTCGAATGACTAACACATCTAGGAAAGCTAAAGAATTATTTGCCTCTCACTCCATAGTAAATTGAATTTTAGAGTTTATGGAATTAAGATGTTCTAAAAATGCAGTTACTTTGTCTGATGGTAAAATTGTGAAAGTATCGTCTACGTACCGCTTGTAGAAACTTGGAGTTACTGGTGCAGTAAGCAGGGCTTTCTCCTCAAAGTCCTCCATGAAAATATCGGCGACAATGGGAGATACCGGTGAGCCCATCGCAACACCATCTACTTGCTTGTAAAACTGTTCCTTCCACAATAGGTAGCCAGATGTAAGGCAATGTCTGAGTAATACTGCATATTCTGCTGGCATGTTGTTTTCCTCTAGTTTCCTAGTTATAATTGAGATGCAGTCTTCAACAGGTAGGCATGTAAATAGAGACTGAACATCAAAACTGACCATAGTTTCATTGTCAGTAAGACATAGGTCTTTTATCTCACTGACAAAATGGTATGAATCCTTAGTGTGTGCTCTTGTGTATACAAGCACTTTAACATTCAATCGCTTAGAACGCACTAGCCCCGACTGCGTTGTATCCCGGGGACGCCTCGCTATTGTAGGTAATTATTTCACGAAGGTAGCAAGAGTGACAGAGGCCTGGTCACGGTAAGTAATACATTGTAAAAGAAATTGTTATGATGGATTACGGAAGACGCTTTTATGAGATCAAACGGCGTTATTACGTAAATGTTTTTTCTACAAAAATTTGCAGTTTCATTGTCAGTAAGACATAGGTCTTTTATCTCACTGACAAAATGGTATGAATCCTTAGTGTGTGCTCTTGTATTGTATACACAAGAGCACACACTAAGGATTCATACCATTTTGTCAGTGAGATAAAAGACCTATGTCTTACTGACAATGAAACTATGGTCAGTTTTGATGTTCATCTCTATTTACATGCCTACCTGTTGAAGACTGCATCTCAATTATAACTAGGAAACTAGAGGAAAACAACATGCCAGCAGAATATGCAGTATTACTCAGACATTGCCTTACATCTGGCTACCTATTGTGGAAGGAACAGTTTTACAAGCAAGTAGATGGTGTTGCGATGGGCTCACCGGTATCTCCCATTGTCGCCGATATTTTCATGGAGGACTTTGAGGAGAAAGCCCTGCTTACTGCACCAGTAACTCCAAGTTTCTACAAGCGGTACGTAGACGATACTTTCACAATTTTACCATCAGACAAAGTAACTGCATTTTTAGAACATCTTAATTCCATAAACTCTAAAATTCAATTTACTATGGAGTTAGAGGCAAATAATTCTTTAGCTTTCCTAGATGTGTTAGTCATTCGAAATCCTAATAACACCGTAGGTCACACTGTGTATAGAAAAAAGACCCATACAAACCGATACTTAAACGGTGAATCCCACCATCACCCTTCACAGTTAGCTACCGTGGGCAAATCTTTGTTGCAGAGAGCACGAGGGATCTGTGACAGCAAACACCTGGCCGCCGAGCTTCAGCACGTCAAGCAGGTTCTGCACGACAACAAGCTTCGGGTTCCGCGCCTACGTCACAGTGACCGAGTGAAGCCGGCCACAGTCGAGCGTGTGCCTGCTGTACTACCATATGTCAGAGGTGTCACAGACAAGATTGGCTACATCTTGAAGCGAGCTTCTATTAGAACATTCTTCAAGCCGCCGAAGAAGATTAGTCAGTTCTTACCATCAGTCAAGTGCTATATTCCTCTACAAGATGCAGGAGTATACAAGCTTGATTGTGAGTGTGGTCTCTCATATATAGGGCAAACAAAACGATCAATAAAAACCCGCGTAAAAGAACACATAGCTGACGTGAAGCACCAACGTTCCGGGAAGTCTGCAGTTTGTGATCATATCCTAGACGGCCCCCGTCATTACATTAGATTTGATAAACCACAAGTCCTCGCGAAAGAACATCGATTCCTGCCAAGGATGATACGTGAGGCTATTGAAATTAAAAAACATCCTAATTTCAATAGAGAGGGAGGCTGGGTACTACCACCTGCTTGGGATCCTGTAATTCATAAAATTAAAACTAAACCCAAGCATACCACTGTAAGACTTCAAGACACAGTTAGTTCATTCTGCGTAGATCGGACCAAAATTAATAATTAAAAAGCTGAAGGTACTCCGGGTTAACTTTGACATGGGGACGTCAATCACCTCAGTCCCCCGTGACCACGGTTGCTGGAAAGCAACCGAAACGTCGGGAATATAAAATAAGTTAATTAAACGCGATAAAATCCGTAAAAAATAGTTTTATTCAATGTGAGCAATCAATGTTTCATATTAAATGTATTTATAAAACATATTATGTATAAATTTATCAAATGTTGTGACTACATTTTGATATATTTACTTTTTTCTCTTAAATAAATAAATCAATAATATTTTAAAAAGTGACGTTTTTAGATCGAAATTCTCGCTCTCAGTAAACCTAACGCTACTCATAAACTAAGTGCAAAGTTTATATTTGTACCTATGAGTCAAAGACACATACTTTTAAATATATATATATATTTTGTGTGCTTGTACATAATATACACGTTACTAGAGTTAAATAATATATTTAAAATTTAAAAAATTGCATATGATTTAAATAGAATTCAAAATAAAGTAAATTTAAAACTTGGAAATTCGAATTTTAATTTTATTATGATCCCGCATGCAAAGCGTGGCAACTATGACAATTACCTATGGTGCATCTATGGAGGGGGCCTATGTTAAGCAGTGTCTTTTAATGGATTGAAGGGTATGAAATAGATTTTATTATCTTATGTTATTTATTTATTCTTTATTGCATTCCTAAGACTAAAACTAAACAAAACCTGAACCAAAACCTAAACCTAAAACAAAAGAATACAAAGGGCGGAATTAATGCCTTGAGACATTCCCTACCAGTCAACCCATGGAGTGGTGAGAATTTGACGTAGGTGTAGCAATATAGAATAAAATAACACTGCACAAAATTATAATTAACTACATAATACAAACAATTTACTAATAAATAAACTATACAAATATGACGTATATATACTTATATACAAATATATGTATATATATATATATATATATATATATATATATATATATATATATATATATATATCATCATTACAGCCTTTCATAAGTCCACTGCTGAACATAGGCCTCCCCCAAGGAATGCGACAAAGCACGGTCCTGAGCCACCTGCATCCATCAACTTCCTGCATGTCTTACCAGGTCGTCACTCCATCTCGTGGGGGGTCGCCCTACACTTCGCCTACCAGTACGAGGCTGCCACTAAAGAACCTTTCTTCCCCATCGGTTGTCGGTTCTTCGAGCTATATGGCTGGCCCACTGCCACTTCAGCTTACTAATCCGTTGGGCTATGTCGGTTACTCTGGTTCTACTGCGGATATACTCATTTCTAAGTTTATCACACAGATAAACCCCGATCATAGCCCTCTCCATAGCTCGCTGAGCGACCTTGAGCTTCCTCATACGGCCAGCAGTGAAGGACCACGTCTCAGATCCGTAAGTCATCACTGGCAACACGCGCTGGTTGTACAATTTCGTTTTAAGGTTTTGAGGTATGTCTGACGAGAAGATGTGTCGTAGTTCCCCGAACGCTGCCCAGCCGAGTTCAATCCGTCGATTGACCTCTCGGTCGAAGTTGGACTTACCTAGTCGGACCATTTGTCCCAGGTAAACATACTCGTCAACAACTTCGAGCTTAGTGCTCCCAACAACTACCGGCATAGGTGTGAAATGGACATTAAACATGATCTTTGTTTTGTCCATGTTCATCCTAAGACCTATTCGTTGGGAGACACTATTGAGGTCATTGAGCATGGTGCTTAGATCCTCCAGCGATTCTGCCATAAGGACTATATCGTCGGCAAATTGAAGGTGAGTGATGTACTCGCCATTGATGTTAATACCGTATCCTTTCCTGAGCTTGAAAACGTCTTCCAATGCAGCGGTGAAGAGTTTCGGGGATATAAAATCACCCTGTCTTACACGTCTCTGCAATTGGATAGATTTCGTACTCTGGTTCTGTATTCGGATAGCCATCGTAGCTCTACTGTACAAACACTTCAGCACTTCGATATACCGACAGTCATGGTGCTAAAGCCCTTTCCGAAACCGGCTTGTTCGGGAGGCTGGAAGTCTATATATATATATATATATATATATATATATATATATATATATATATACAAATATACATATTTAAATACATATATAATTAGTACATACAAATACCTATGAATATATGCGTCTGTTTATCAACACATTAAATGGATGAATCATGTAAAATGCGGTATCTTCAATAGGAACCGACTAAGACCGGAACGGACCAAATTTTAAAAGCGTTCTTATTGGGTGCTTTTCTGATGTCATCGGGCAAGGAGTTCCAAAGGCGTGTAGCCTGAACTGTGAAGAAGTTACAATAGAACTCGGTGAAGTGAACAGGAATACAGATTTTGTTGTTAGAAGAAGAACGTAGGACCCTATCATGAGATGAAGAGAGATAGTGAAAGTTACTCTTAAGATAAGACAGCGAAGGTGGGTGATTTAATATGGTAAAAAGAACAAGCAATATTCAGGAATTGCGCCTCTGACGGATCGTAAGCCAATTTAGCTTAGATCTATATTGCGAATTATGGTCATACTTACGAAGCCTGAAAATAAATCTTATATAGTTATTAAGAAGGCGTTCTAGCTTGTTCAGAAGATCTTGGGACAGATGTGACAGGGTAACACACATGTGCATATTGGATTTGGGTAATATGAGCGATTGGACAAGCATTATCTTAGATTTTGTGGGAAGAAAACGTTTTAGACGATACAGAGAGCACACACATATTTATGGGCATAGGTAGCAATTTTGGTTAGTTCGCTCATAGCTCCTTTAACCTCAGAGGCCTTAACGGAGCAAATATCTGTGCCAATTCCAACGCAGTTTGATAAATCCAAGTCCAATTTCATACAGAGACCTACGACAATTGCAAGCCTCGGCTCATAGTTATGCAGCACATTTTCATTTCTAATTTCTGAGTAGGCATCACAAAATAATACAAAGTCCTCTCGAATGATATTATTTTTAATTTATCAAAGTGGTACACTGAGTTGTTCTGTGGCTGAGATGTCGGTTGTTTCGTCGAATATAATAGCAATTTATGTAGCATTTCAAGAGCTTTTTGAATTTTGTTCTAACATTACATTATCTTCATCGATCCGAAATTTTGATAAAATCCTAAAATTTCCTTTATTCACAGAACTAGCAGTGTCATCTGAGTCTTTATGGTAAAGCGGGCCTGAATTACGATGACCTTGTAGGGCAATGTTCTGTTGTCCACATAATATTATAGTTTTAATTATAGGTATCACACGATCCCTATGCTCTTTTACTTGTTTTTCCCTTTATGATATTTGATTTCTTATCTCGATTGAAGGATTATGGAAACTGAGGAGAAATTTTTTTCCAGCTTCTACTGTTTTTTTTTGTGAAACTGGTTTTTTTCGTGGACTGCAAAAGCACCTTTAGCGCCCAAAAGATCGTCAAAATGTTTTAAAGGATCTCTAACTAATCTTTTTAATGGCGTCTGGAGACCTTTTCCTGCAGTGGTGTTAGCAAATAACACACAGTACTTACAATACAGACTGTGGTCTTTATGTAAGAGAACCAACCAGTGATATTTATCAAAATGAGACCGCTGAGCGTACTCTCTTAAGTCTTTTCCTTTTTTACGCACTATACTCTATGGAAAATCATAACTTACAGGTGGGATCCAATGTTTTTCCAGCAGTGCAGCTCTCGTAAAGTTATCTAGAAGCTCGTTACAATCGAGATAATAGCCAATATCTGTCGCAGGAGATGTTAAAAATGTTATTTCATTTTTTTATAGGATATGGTGACAAACGAGCACACAGCCCACCTGATGGTAAGTGGTTGCTGCTGACATCTACATCTATCCTCGTTTGTGAAACAAAATGCAGATGCGTTGTCACCCGTGAGGACATGGAATGCCTCTTTTCCAGTAAAACGGGTCTCCGGTTCTCTACACTCACCATACGAAACACAGCAGTGTTAAGCTGCTATTTTACCCCGATCGAGTCAACCCATTCGTGCTACAACCACACCACTAATATATATGCAACAGTATTTATAGCATTATCGTTAGTAGAAACAATATGGGATCTGCTAGGACAAGGAAAAGCATTGGCATCATTTCCGGAAGAAGCACATTCATTAGCAGGGTTGATAAGATTGTTATTAGTGGTATCTGGGATAACATGCTCGTCTTTATTATTTATTTATAATTTTTTGTTAAAAAAAGCTATGAATTGTTCTCAAAGTTCGTTACGAACCACTCGCCAATAATCAACCGGCCACCAACAATACAGAAAACATAAAATACTAGGGATATTTTACCAAAAAAGGATATAAGTACCAAAAGAAAATAAGCTTCTCCTACTCTAAATCGGTGGTTCTGAAACCACTAAGTTAAAGTAGGTAAAGGGATTTCTACGTGGTAGAGCCATGCTGCAGCTATATTATGGTTGTAGCACGAATGGGTCGGCTCGAACGGGGAAGGACCACGCTCTCACAGAAAACCAGCGTAAAATAGCAGCTTAATGCTGCTGTGTTTCGTATGGTGAGTGTAGAGAACCGGATACCCTTTTTACTGGCAAAAAGGCATTCCAAGTCCTCACGGGTGACAACGCATCTGCATCTTGAGTCTTTATTGAGGGTAGATGTGGATGTCTATGGTTCACAGTAACCACTTACCATCAGGAGGACTGTGTGCTCGTTTGTCACCCGATCCCATAAAAAAAGGGAGATAACACTGCTCAACTGATTTTATGATGATGATTGCCATATTTTTTGCTATTGATAATTGTGGCCACTTTAGGCAATAGCAAAAAATATGACAAAAATATAAAATATAAGCAAGGTAGGTAAATCTCTAACAAACATTAATGCCCTTTTCCACCAGGCTACGTTTTTTTACCCTACCCTTCACCTTAAGTTAGGGTAGGTAGGAGTTATCATTTGGAATAGCAATATAAGTATGAGAATTATTAAGCATGAAGAATTTCTGTGAGATTTATAAATGAAAGTAATTTTATGATTTTAGTTGACAAATAATTTTACGTAAATTTTTGAGATTTTCTATTATCAAAAACAGATCGCTTTTAGCCCTCGCATTTTTTTTGTAAGAATTTGTGGACCTTTTTCATAGAATAGATAAATAAAAAAATTATCGGCCAAAAGCTAAGCTACTCACTGGTTATTTGGAGCAATATCACGTTTATATCACATTCTTTAAAACTATTTTATGAAAATTTAAGCAGTTATGGTTTGAGTTAGGATTTATATTTTATACTAAAATAAATGCATGAGTTCCATGATCAAGTGGGAAATGGTCGATACACATGACATGGTCTTACTCGTATCAACTTTTGATTCAAGTTTCATACAACTGCATCCAAGTTATAAAATGCGCAATACCTAACCTACAAACTCACCGACACAACAAAAGAGTAAAAGAAAAAATAAAGAACTTTCCCTAGATATTAAAATTACTTACCATTATTATCAAATAATTATCATTAATCAACGCTCTGATCATCAAATCAAATCAGTAATAATTATAAACCAACATTTTATTTTATTTCTCATTCACAACTACCGTCTCAACGTTCACAACTCACAGGCAAGTATGGGCAAGTAAAAGCATGTCACAATCACAAACAAGTAAGATTATTTATCTTGAGTATCGTTACAATAAACCAACAAAATAAATTACGTAGGTAGAATATGTATGCAATCTTTATTACAACGACTCATATCGACTTTGCTAGGATTATCGAGACTACGTAGTTCTTTGTTGCCTACCCAGATGTCGCATCTAGGTTGTTATGGACATCGTAGTTCACCAACATCTATATGGACATCCTAGTTCATCGTAGCGCTGTTAGATGTCAGCGAAACATAAAATGCATCGCGGCTAGGGGCGGAAAATATTTTGTTTTGTTTTTTAGAAGACTTTTCAATTTGACGTGTACAATTTTGGAGGGTGTCATATCCCCTGTGACCTCCCCTTCGGACTGCGCCTGCTCTCTATACCCTCCAGAGCGGAATATATTTAATGCAAGCACTCCTTCTTGACGGCAGAAATAAGTAAGAGGGTGGAACCTAGGCAGACGGGTTTCCAGGGATAAGAAGAGTCGTACCACTACTAATGATAATAAGTTTTTTTTTATGTGTTACCTCATAACTTTTGCTGGGTGAACCGATTTCGATGATTCTTTTTTATTTGAAAGCTGGTACTTCTCGTGTGGTCCCATATGAATTTGATCAAGGTCAGACCAATAGCTTTTGAGTTATTCTTAATAATTTATTTTGAAGTCGGCTGTACAACATTTTTAATTATAAATTATTTTGTAATAATTACTTTTGAATTAAATGTCTTGATCACCTTTCATTTTTTCTGCCGTAATGTCTGTCTGTAATATTAATAAAACTGGATTCTATTAACTTTAGGGGATTATTTGCATGCTATTAAGGCTTGAAAACCCATTTATAAATGTTTGTCTGTCTGTCTATCTATTTGACTGTCCGGTCTGTGATCTGGGATGAAACTTTACGAACAGAAAGACAGCAATGCCAGGAAGGATCTTGGTTATATTTTTTCCGAAATACTTGAAGATCTTTTTTGAAAGAACGAATAATTGATAAAATAAAGGTTCTTGGATTATTTAAAACTAAATAACGCCACATGAATAGATCTTATCCAGGCGGAACCGGTGCGGGTCGCTAGTAAATAATAAAGTTTGATTTGAATTGCTAATCCTCTAATAACCTCTTTGATAAACTTTTAATTAAAGACCCATTTCACTCTTATGTGTGATATATCCTCTGTACGGATTCAGGAAGTTAGCGATGTTTCACGCATGTGCCTCTCCGAGCGTGTCAGAATGCAAACCCATCAAACTATTACAGTGAGAGAATAAAGAGTACACTTGTGCCACACATTCGTGCAATTTTTAATCCTGTCTTGCGCAGATGCATAGTCTCCGTTGAGACTGGCTGCCGTGACTGAAATTTTGTCTGGAGGACATTATTTGACAGACGAATTTGTGATCACAGTACCAGGTACAACATAGACCTGTCACCGGTTTCCACGAGATCTTTACAGGAACTTTTAAAGGAAATTACTACTACAAGACAATACTTAGCTCACATTTTTAATTACATTATTTTAATGAACTTTTCGCACAAAGGTTTACTTTTAACTAGTAATAATTAAATACGAGTAAAAGGAATATAAATTTTATGCATCCAGTTTTTTATCTTATTCAATAGACTTCGGCAAAATTCAATGGGAACCATTTAAGTGCGAATTAACACATGAAAAAAAACTATAGATTTTATTAGCGAATTTGAAATGTATCGGAATTAATAAACAAAGAAATCTCAAAGTAAGTCTTTATTTTTTTATTTATGATTTTTTTATATACAAAACGTAACCTGCACTGTAGGATTTTCTCCTGTATCGTGGAGGCAGTTTACAAACATAAATTGCACAAGGACAAACATCCAGACCCGGAACAATTTTTTGTAGTCCATGCAAATATTTGTTCCATGCGGGATATAAGTATAAGCAATTTAGCGAAATAAAAATGTTGATGAAGGGTGATAAGTGTATAGGTAAGTAAATTTTTGACTTGCGTACGTCTCGATTCCAATTTTACTGAATTGATTACAAAACGTCGATATTCGAGGAATAGTACTGTCATGACTTAGCACTTATTTAACCGGTAGAACCACAGATTACTAAATAGTTTACTAAAGTAAAGTAGAACTCTGAATGCGAGAGACGATAGATATTATTACGACCTTGGGGTTCGAGACAACTAAAACTGCCGAGTGAATTACAAAAATTAACACTTTAATTACGGAACACTAATTACAACTTAAAATCACCTAATAATAAAACACAATTGTTCTACTGATCACTTAAGTTCGCAGTTGTATCGCTTTGAAGTATTCGCCTGTATCGCCAATCCTTATATAGGGCCTAGGGCCAGATAGTTTCCAGAACCTTCTACTATAGAAACATCTAGAATGTTCGAGTAGGGGAGAGTGGGGGAATCACGGACGCGGGGTGATCGCGGATACTTGCGTTTGGCTATGTTAGAAAAGAATAGAAGATATTCCGAGTGATGCAATCGAGAGTTGATCCCGAACGTAGTGCCGAACAAAGAGTGGTGAAGCAACAACGCGCTCGGTGTACAAGGTATGTTAACTTTTTATTTTTTCAACAAATTCATATAATTTTCGAGTAAAATTGAATAAATATATTATATTTTAGGTGTAACTTGGAAATTCGGTATCTTTTTTATGAATTAACGTCTAATTCAAGAATGTTTTTAAGGACTTGCCGCGTGCATCACGATATTCTAACCCAAAAAAAAGATATAATTTTGTGTTACTGTGTCTGTTGGGTAATGACGGACGATTTCAGTGGGATAATCCCGACCGTTCCTAAGTACTCCTAAGCAATCAAATTATTGTCTTTTATTTATTTATACCTACTGAAATATGTTTCAGATGCCACCAAATTACCATAGAAAGACGGACACCAAGTACAAATTAGAAGACTTGGAAAGAGCCATTCGGGTTGTCAAGAACAGAAAACTTTGACTAAGAAAAGCTTTTTGCTTAGTTTGTGATGAAAAATATGAAGATCCTCCACATGAAGATCGCATAAAATGCTACAAATATAATTTATGGGTCCATGAAAAGTGTACGAGTGGTGAAAGTACATCAAAGGATTTATCTGTGATGATTAGATTATGTCCGAAATTACCCCACCTGCTGTGAGGTAATCCCGAACCATAGTTTTGTTTTCTTATCAATATTTGATTTTATATTGAAAATTTATCTATGTTGCTTACCAGAACTTAAGGTTGATTAGTTAAAGTAGACTTTAAGTAATAAATAACATTCGTAACTTAATCTGTTTTTATTCAATTTCAGTTTCCCTTAAGTGTTTGTAATTACCCCACTCTCCCCTACATATCGATCCCGAAATTTCATGAAGGATCTTGACTATCCTAGTTCTGCTACTCGATACTAGAGGGCGCTAGTTGTAACTAGTGCTGCCATGTACAAGACATTAATAGTGGCACGCAACACTGTCCTCTCCTAAGACATGCTCGTCCCGAGCATTATTGGCCCCATAATAACGCGCCAGTCGATCCACATGGACGATCTTAGGAGTACCTCTGGCACCTTTCTGTATCCGGTAGGTTACGTCATTGATCCTTGTCACAATCCGGTACGGTCCGTCCCATTTAGCTTGAAGCTTAGGAGATTTCCCTTTGCTGCGAACTGGATTGTCTAATCACCCTAGTGAACCTTCGTGAAACCCTTTGTTGTTCATTTTGCGGTCATACAGTGTTTTCATCTTCTCAGACGTGTGCTGGCCCGACTATCTGACGTGCTCATAAATGTCATTCATTTTGTTATGCAAGTCATTTGTATAATCGGTTATACTGCGTGGGGCATCAGGTGGTGTTCCGGTGATCAGGTCTACAGGCAGCCGTAATTCTCTCCCAAAGTTTGCGAAAGCTGGTGGCACTGATGTACTTTCGTGAACAGCGCTTCGATATGACAACAAAAACGGTTGTATGTGCCTGTCCCAGTCTCGTTGCCGTTTTTACACAACTTTGATAGGTACCTCTCCAATGTCTGATTAAATCGTTCTACCATTGCATCAGATTGTAGGTGGTAAGAAGTTGTTCTTGTTTTATGAGTACCCATAACTCGGCAAGTTTCCTGGAATATTTGAAACTCAAAATTCCTTCCTTTATCGCTGTGAATCTCTAAAGGTACTCCAAAAGGACAGAAGACTCCATGAACTAGTTTATCTGCAACTGCTGAAGCAGTTTGATTTGGAATAGCGAAGACTTCTGGCCACTTAGTAATCTATCACAACCATGAAATACTTGTTACCATTTTCACTTTCCGGAAACGGCCCCACAACGTCAATGGCTATCCTCTCCCATAGTGCACCAACATTGTACGATTTAAATGCGCCTCTACTACGAGTTTGAGGTCCCTTTACAGCACAACTTGTACATTTGCGGCACCAGTCCTCGACATCGTCACGACAGTTGACCCAGTAAAACCGATCTTCAGTAGAGTTCGTTTAAGGTGGCCTCCTCCCTCCCAGGTGGCCTCCTGAACAACCATTATGGTACAGCTGTAGAACATCCGGTACTTTAGCCTTAGGGACATCCATTTGCAAATGACAACTGTCTCCCCGACCATTTTCCCATTTAGAGCACAGGACTCTATCCTGTATCAGCAAGCTGTCCCATTGGGCCCAATAGCTTTTCGTGGTCGAACTCATCGCTGAGGCGTCGCTCCACTTGGGCTTAGGAGCATTGGCCTTCATCCATCCCAGAATCGGGGAATCTTCCTGCAGTGCATGTTGTAGGCTGTCCTTCCACTCATTGCTGAGCTGGTCTGTCCTGAGCTTCCTCACAAATACCACTTCCTTACCCTCTTGCTTAGTACAATGCTTACAATCTTCACAATGCATCTACATTGCCATGAGATTTCCCGCTCCGGTGTTCAATCACAAAGTCGTATTCCTGCAGTCGTTCAATCGATCTCGCAACTTTTCCTTCAGTATATTTGAACTGCAATACCCATTTTAGTGAGGCATGGTTAGTTCGTAAGTGAAATTTTACGCCCTAGAAGATATTTGATAAATTGCTGCAAGGACTTTACCACAGCAAGCAATTCCCGTCTTGTGACACAATAGTTCCCTTCCGGCTTTGACAACGACTCGCTGAAGTACGCTGTAGGTGTGCTGCGCGCACACACACACACACACACACATATACTTATTAATGTTGTTCCTATCTACCATATATATGTATACTTCGTAATATTGTACCTCTCTATTTAGTACTAAGAATTTTAGTCAGCCAGTAGCTAGTTGCCCACCAACTGTATTACACTCCCCTCTATAATAAACATGTCATTAAACGTTGTGCAATTTTTCATTATGGTCACCCGTAGGGACCCATATGGAGTCAGCTCCTAAACTGGTGACTCCGACGTGATCGATGTGATATTAACACAGTAGTGGGTAATTTTCGCGTGTGTTGTGATTGGACGGACAATTTGTAATAGTAACATGAATGTGCCGCTTCCGCCACCGCCACAGAACGTGCCGCTTGTTAACGTGCCACTCGTCCAGGACATCCAGCCGCCCGCACCACCGCCCATTATGGCGCCAGGTGTATATTCAGTGTCTCTACAGTCCCGGCTCTCGGACTTTTGGACGGATCAACAGCGCGTGTGGTTCGTACGCACAGAAGCTATCCTCACACCGCAGAGGATGAGCGATGAGGCGAAGTTTGACCTGGTCGTGTCCAAGCTGAGTAAGGAGGTCATCGCGCAAGTGACAGACATATTACTAAATCCACCTCCTACCCACAAGTACGACGCACTTAAAGCTCGGCTGTTACACATTTATGAGGAGTCAATGTCGAGGCAGATCGAGAAGCTTATGAGCGAGCTAAAGCTGGGCGAGCAGAAACCATCCCAGCTGCTCCGTCGGAAGCGCGAGCTCGCTACTGACAAGGTTCCTGATGAAAATCTTCGCGTGCTGTGGCAGAATCGTATTCCGACATAGGTGCGAGCCGTGCTGACCGTGTCTGACTCGAAGGACTGAGACAATCTAGCAGCAGTCGCAGATAATCTCATGGAGACTGTGCGGCCTTCTACTGCTGCCCTTGACTTAGCCCTGTTAAGGGCTGAGGTGGCTAAAATAAAGGCTACCGTGAACCAGATCGGTCAGCGGAGGTCGCGGTCTCGCGCCCCTGATCGCACCCATCATCGTTCGCAGTCCCAGCGCCGTAGCGGTTTCCACTGTCCCAAGAAGGAGAACTACTTGTGCTTATACCACTACCGGTTCAGGGAGAAGGCCAACAAGTGTACGGAGCCGTGCGCGTGGAAACATAAGCTGGCGGAAAACTAAGCGGCGAGGTACAAGCCGAGGATGTTTATGATTGTTTGTGTGTGTCAGATAGTAACTCTGGGCTTAGATTGTTAGTCGACACAGGTGCCAATGTGTCTGTTTTACCAGCCCTGAGAAAAGACCGTACAAACCAATGCAGTGAATATAAATTATACGCAGCTAACGTTAGTGAAATCGTAACTTACGGTACCAAGACACTAGTGTTAAACTTAAACTTACGTCGACCTTATTATCGTTGAGAATTCGTGGTAGCAGATGTCAAACAACCAATTTTGGGTGCAGATTTTTTAGCGTATCACAGGTTACTAGTTGATTTAAACGCGCGTAAATTAATAGATAAAACCACAGAATTGAATGTTTCAGCATCTGTTGTCAAGGTATCTCAACCTAGTGTTAAAACTATTGATTTGAATCATCCGTATCAGGATTTATTGTTAAAGTACCCGGACATTACTAAACCGGCGTCATTCCGAGAAACTGCGAAACACGATCTCGTCCACCATATCGAGACCTCTGGCCCGCCTGTGCACGCGAAAGCGCGCCCGTTGGCACCCGACAGGTATAAAAAAGTTAAAGAAGAATTTCGCATCATGCAGGAACTGGGCATCTGTCGTCCTTCGAAGAGCGCGGGGGATAGTCCACTCCATGTAGTTCCTAAAAACAAAATGGAGATATAAGACCTTGCGGAGACTATCGCCAGCTGAATGCGATAACAAAGCCCGACAGATACCTGATTCCTCGCTTGAATGACTTTACTTTTATTAACCCGGATGAGAAGATATTTTCGAAATTAGACATTAATAGAAGTTATCACTTTATACCTGTGGCGCTAGGTGACGTGGAGAAAACCGCTATCATAACACCATTTGGGCTTTTCGAGTTTCCCCGAATGACCTTCGGTTTAAAGGGGGCAGCGCAAACCTTCCAGCGCTTTATGAATTCCATTTTACAAGGGCTTGATTTTGTATTTTGTTATTTAGACGTTTTACTTATCGCTAGTGACAACGAAGTTCAACACAGGCAACATATGGAAATAATTTTTAAAAAGTTTGATGAATATGGAATTTCAATTAATTTGGCAAAATGTTGCTTCGGACAAACTAAACTAGAATTTTTGGGACACGAAATTAGTACTGAAGGTGTCAGTCCGTTGCCTTATCTTGCGGCGGACTGACCGTTGCAAGATAAGGTTCAGGCAATTGTGGAATTTACGAAGCCGAAAACTATTTCAGAGCTAAGACGTTTTCTCGGCATGGTTAATTTTTATCGATCTCATCTCCCCAATGCTACTTTATATCTAACAGAATTAAATAAATATCTTAAAAGCCCGAAGAAAAATGATAAAACTCCTATCGTCTGGACTGATAGTGCGAACGAAACATTTACGCAGTGTAAGGCACGTCTCACACAGGTCGCTACATTGACGTACCCTAGAGTGGATTCCACAGGTGCTATAATGACTGACGCATCATAATATCAGATAGCTGGAAACCATTGCGTTATTTCTCAAAAAAATTGACCACCACCCAACAGCGATATAGCACCTACGATCGCGAGTTGCTCGCTATATACTTAGCTATAAAACAATTATATCGAAAGAGGAGGAATTATACCTCAAAACTTGAAAACGAGACTGTACACCCAGTGCGTGTTGCCAGTGATGACATACGGAACTGAGACGTGATCCTTCACTGCTGGCCGGATGAGGAAGCTCAAGGTCGCTCAGCGAGCTATAGAGAGCGCTATGCTCGGAGTTTCTCTGCGTGATAAACTCAGAAATGAGGATATCCGCAGTAGAACCAGAGTGACCGACATAGCCCAACGGATTAGTAAGCTGAAGTGGCAATGGGCCGGCCATATAGCTCGAAGAACCGACAACCGATGGGGAAGAAAGGTTCTCTAGTGGCAGCCTCGTACCGGCAGGCGAAGTCTAGGGCGTCCCCCCACTAGATGGAGTGATAACCTGGTAAGATATGCAGGAAGTCAATGGATGCAGGTGGCTCAGGACCGTGCTTTGTGGCATTCTTTGGGGGAGGCCTATGTTCAGCAGTGGACTTGTGAAGGGCTGTAATGATGATGATGATGATGATGATAAAACATTTTCGGAAATTATTTGAAGGTCAAGAAATAACCGTGTATGCGGACCATAAACCTTTAACTTTTGCATTTCAAAAGGTAGGACGCGATGAAAGCGAAACGCCTCGGAGAACGAGACATTTAGCTTTCATAAGCGAGTTCACTACAAATATAAAACATATAACCGGTAAGAATAACATTGTAGCCGACACCTTATCACGCGTCGAAGCCGTGATTATGCCAACTGCGTTGAATTTCGATGACATTGCAAATGAACAGCGTAACGATAGTTATATTACGAATTTTATGTCTGGTTTAAATACCGATAATATTTTGTTGAAGGAACTAGTTATACCTATGTTAGACAAGCCTATTTTTTGTGAAATGTCTATCGATATAGCTCGTCCGTACCTACCGGAAAAGTTTCGACGCCTAGCTTTTGATAGTTTGCATAATTTGAGCCATTCTGGAATTCGGTCTACACGAAAAATGTTAGCTAAAAAGTATTTCTGGCCGAGTATGAATCGTGATGTTTCTTTATGGGCAAAAACGTGCATACAATGTCAAAGTTCTAAAGTTAACAGACATACGGTATCGAATTTGACTAAGTTCCCGGAAGTACATCGTTTTGAGCATATGCACATCGATATCGTTGGCCCTCTCGAGAATTCACCAGATGGTTATAGATACTTACGATAATTGATAGGAGGACTAGGTAGGCCGAAGCTTTTCCGTTACGCGACATTACGGCAGTAACTGTTGCCAAACAATTACATGAGGGTTGGATTTGTCGTTACGGTTGGCCGATGAAGTTAACTAGCGACCAAGGTCGGCAGTTTGAGAGTAGTCTTTTTAACCAGCTGTTAAAAATGTTGGGAGTTAATAAAATTCGAACTACTCCTTATCACCCGCAAAGTAATGGCGCAGTCAAACGTTGGCATCGTTCTTTAAAGACAGCACTTTCGGCTCGCCTGTCACATGGATCTTGGGTGGAAAAGCTACCCACGGTATTACTGGGGATTCGCGCGGCCGGCCGCAACGTCTCGGGGGTTAGCGCCACCGAGTTAACTTTCGGACGAAACTTACGTCTACCAGGAGAATTTTATGACAGCTCTTCGAACAACTGTAACGTTAACGACTATTGTTTAGTAGATAAGATTAGAAATACTATTCGTAGTTATAAGCCTACATCTGACAATTTACGTAACTGTCAAAGTTTTTTTGTGCACAAAGACTTACGTAACTGTGAATATGTCTTTGTTCGGGACGATTCAATACGTAAACCTTTGAAACCACCCTACGACTACGGCGTGATAAAAAGGGCTTCAAAAGTTTACCTAATTCAATTACCCGATAGGCAGGTATATATTTCTATTGACAGATTAAAGCCTGCGTATGTGTTAAAGGAATGCGATGGTAAGATAATAACGCCAAGAAGCAAGTAACGCTGACAACGCAGCGGATGTGGTGCCTGCGCATGTGCGGTTCGCGTTACCGCCGCCCACGCCGGTGACGTCGTCGTCACCCGGCCCTAGCAACCCGATAAGCGTGAAAATAACGCGGAGTGGTCGCATTGTTAAGTTACCTTCACGATTTAATATAAGTTAGTGTTATTAAATAATAATCAGGTTAGTAACTATGGATGTGCAAGTATTATTTGCATTGTTAGGTGCAGAATATTTTCATTCAGAATATTCAAGTAACATTACTTAAGTAGAATGTAATTTTAGATGTATTGTATTGTATTTTGAAACGTCGGGAATATAAAATAGGTTAATATACGCGATAAAATATACAATAAAATATAAAATATACGCGCCGTGTAGGGCGGTTACGAATATCCACTACTCCATATCTTCCCGTGGGTGTCGTAAGAGGCGACAATGGGAAACAGGCAGGAGATGGGCAGCAGCATCTTCCTGATAACAGCAATATTAAAATAAAAACTGCGGTTGCCAACCCGCTCGCCAAGCGTGACAACTATGGCAAATATCCTCCCATGATGAAAGTTACGAAGAGACGGCCCCCAGTCCCCGGCGGCCCCGCTATTCGTGGCTACGGTAGCGACCGGATACGGATACGGATACCGATACGGATGCTAACGGCGGGGCAGGGGGTGTTAAGAATCTCCGGTGAAGGTTCGGTTGCCACCTAAGACGACTCCACCTGGCAACATACAACGCACGCACCCTGAGTACTGACGAGAAGATTCTGGAGCTAGAAGAAGAGATAGACAAGTTACACTGGCATATTATAGGATTATCCAAGATACGAAGATAGGGGGAGGACACGGTAATCCTCGAATACCGGTAACTTGTTCTATCACCGGGAGGGTGACCATCTGTCCCAAGGAGGTGTCGGATTTATCGTCCACAAGTTTCGTTAACAACGTTATAAAGATTGGGAGTGTGGCAACGAGGGTGCGTACCTTATACTCAGAATCACCAAACGGTATTCGTTGAAGGTCATACAGGTTTACGCACCAACCTCGGCACATCCCGATGAGGAGGTGGAGGGAATGTATGAGGATATCTCTAAAGCCATGCATTCCTCCAAAACCCACTATACGGTGTTAATGGGAGATTTCAATGCAAAACTAGGCACAAGAGAGAACGGTGAGCTGAAGGTAGGAAAATTTGGAATAGGGCAACGGAACCCAAGGGGCCAGCAGCTGGCCCACTTCATGGAGAAAGAGGGACTCTTTATGATGAACTCTTTCTTCCAGAAGCGGCCCCACAGGAAGTGGACCTGGTCGAGCTCCGACGGTTCGACATAGAATGAGATTGAATTCATTATGACGACCAGACGACAACTGTTCAGTGTTGTCTCAGTGATCGTGAGGGTGAACACTGGTAGCGATCACCGAATGGTTAGAGGCACACTGAACCTAAACGTTAAGTTGGAGAGGTCTCGTCTAATGAAGTCAACGCTCCGACCCCCTCGTGCTCTAACGCAAAGTCCCGAAACCTTTCAGCTCGAGTTACAAAATCGTTTTCAGTGCCTAGAAGACTGCAATGAAGTGGACGATGTGAATGACAAGCTCGCTCGAGCACGAGCTGTCCATGCGGTCGGAGCTAAGTTCTGCAGGAGCCGCAGCAGAAGAACTCAAAAACTCTCCGATCACACTCTTAATTTTATGGCTGTTACACGGGAAATGAAGCTGCAGTCTTTAACAGATTTGATAGCATACAGGCATCTGAACCGACAGATTTCCAAATGCACGCGGCGGGACTTACGCAACTACAATACAGCTTGTATTGAAGAAGCGATCGAGTGGAACCAAGGCTCCAAAGTCTTTGCCAGAGATCTGACTGCCAGAAAGAGCCAACTGTCAAAGCTAAAGACCGAGTGTAGCAGCATCGTTTCCGGGACACCTGAGATTTTGAGTGAGATTGAGAGGTTCTATGGGCAGCTGTACACGTTATCGTTGGAGTCACACGCAAGTGTGAGTAACGATCCAAGAGCGAATCTTATCCGACACTATTCCGATGATATCCCGGACGTCAGTCTGAGCGAGATTAGAATGGCTCTCCACCACCTTAAAAACGGTAAGACCCCAGATGAGGATGGAACTAAAGCGGAGCTTCTGAAAGCGGGTGGAAAACCGGTACTTGAAGTCCTTCAAAAGCTCTTTAATTCCTTCCTCCGTGGCGGCACTACTCCGGAGGCGTGGAGCAGAAGTGCGGTGGTCTTGTTCTTCAAGAAAGGCGACAACGCTCTTCTGAAGAATTACAGACCGATTTACCTTCTGAGTCGCGTTTACGTGCCGTTTTCGAGAGTCATTACGAATCGTCTCGCACGCAGACTCGACAATTTCCAGCCTCCCGAACAAGCCGGTTTCCGAAAAGGCTTTAGTACCATAGAGCACCAAAAAGGAGGAGGTATTCAATTCGACTGTATTTTTTTATGTGTAACCTCAGAAATTTTTCTAGGATAACCGATTTTGTGCTTCTCACGTAGTCCTATATAAATTTGATCAAGATCTGACTAGCAGTTTATGAGTTATCCTTAATAATTCGTATTTTATTGACGAATTAAAATGATGAAGTTCTCATTTTACATCGAAGTCGGTTGTACAAAAATTTTTAATTTAACACTTATTCTTTGTCAAACTTCAACATATTTTAAGTCTACTACCCTTTCAAAACGAGGGTTTTCCTGAACGGAGAAGAAATGGCGAAAGTTACCTATCCTCTTTTTTGTTATATTTGCAAAGGCCAGTGGTACAATATTCTTGATAATAAATGTAAAGTAATAGACCCATAAAAAAACTAAGCATATTGTAATTTATACAACAAAAAACACTTAATTAAATCTAATAAATGTGTTTTGAAAATCTGAACAGACCAGTTCCCATACGCAGCAGTTCACAGGTACGACACGTGTGGCAGTCTTTACCCTCCTTGACATTTTTTACGGAAGTGGATGACCTGTCACATGATGCTAACTCTGTCAATGCTCTTTTAGCTATAATTACGGAGTAGGTATATGTAAACAAACACCACACGTTAAACACTTAAAATGCTTATTCTGCTGGGAATGGTTTACGGCAGTAGAATCTAAATACAGGTGCGTTGTAACCTCTTAAGTACTAACATTGAATGCCTTAAATTCAGTAAAAAGGGTCTTCGATTTTCTACACTTACTTGCGAAACACATCAATATTTAACTGCTACTCATATTTTACGCAGGTATTCTGCGAGAGAGTGGTCCTTCCCCGGTCGGGCTGATTCATTTGTAGCCAAATGTGAGTCATTTTGTTCTATGAACAAAGAATTTATTAATAACTTGCCTGAAGCTATTTATCAGATCCTAACTTAGCTGTGCGCCATAGTCTCCTTCCAAATATATACAGTGACCCGAGAGGTTGACCGGGAATAGCCCGTTCGCAGAGACGACTACATGAATAATTTCGGCCAGCAGACCACCCCACATTTCGGTCACCTCGTGAGTCCAGATATTTTGTTTTCTTATCTGTTGCGGCTTTCACGAGGTTCTCGTCATACGGAATGGTAATGTCGACCAAAAATATCCTTGACTGTGCCCGGTCCATCAGAACAATATCAGGCTTATTCGCAAGAATAGTCCTGTCTGTGTTGATGGCACGGTCCCAGTAAAACCTGGCGCGGTTATTTTTAAACACGGCTTCCGGCAAGTACTTATAATAAGAGATTTTCCGATCCGTGAGACCGTATTTCAGAGAGAGCTTCTGGTGTAGAATCCTGGCTACTAGATTGTGCCTGTGCAAGTACTCAGAGTTACAAAGAGCCGAACAACCGGAGATGACATACCTAAGTCGACCGGGATGGTGGCAAGCTCGACAAATGTCGAGTTATTATAGTTGTCATTATAGTTATTATTACTATTCTCATTAATTTTATATTGTCCGACATGTATGTTCAATGTTACATGGTGGTTACATGTTATACACGTGTTTATCCCCACCCTAGCGTTAATCGGTGCCAGCTATTTTTAGAACGCGTATTTGACACCGGCTGTCCGGTTTTTTGACGGCTGTTCCATATGGCACTTTTTTCAATCACCCAACGATTTAGTACCGTTGCTTCATGTTACTAGATTCCAAATTTAGAAAGCCAACTACTGACGGATATTTTTAGCATGATATCAGGGGCATTTATGGATCAGGTTTTTAGGAATGACCGGTTGGATTTTTGAGTCCTTTATTTTTAAGTAGCCAGTTCAGATCTTTTAGATAAGCGTTGATCGTAAAATATTCGTCAGCTGGAACAGTCCTCGACTAAACATAGGCCTCCAATTTTATAAGTACTTGCCGGAAGCCGTGTTTAAAAATAACCGCGCCAGGTTTTACTGGGACCGTGCCATCAACACAGACAGGACTATTCTTGCGAATATGCCTGATATTGTTCTGATGGACCGGGCACAGTCAAGGATATTTTTGGTCGACATTACCATTCCGTGTGACGAGAACCTCGTGAAAGCCGAAACAGATAAGACAACAAAATATCTGGACTCACGAGGTGACCGAAATGTGGGGTGGTCTGCTGGCCGAAATTATTCATGTAGTCGTCTCTGCGAACGGGCTATTCCCGGTTAACCTCTCGGGTCACTGTATATATTTGGAAGGAGACTATGGCGCACAGCTAAGCTAGGATCCGATAAATAGCTTCAGGCAAGTTATTAATTAGTAAGCTGAAGTGGCAGTGGGCCGGTCATATAGCTCGAAGAACCGACAAACGATGGGAAAGAAAGGTTCTCGAGTGGCAGCCTCGTACCGGTAGGCGAAGTGTAGGGTGACCCCCCACGAGATGGAGTGACGACCTGGTAAGACATGCAGGAAGTCGATGGATGCAGGTGGCTCAGGACCGTGCTTTGTGGCATTCCTTGGGGGAGGTTTATGTTCAGCAGTGGACTTATGAGAGGCTGTAATTAATGATATAACGATGATGATGAAGTTATTAATAAATTCTTTGTTTATAGAACAAAATGACTCACATTTGGCTACAAATGAATCAGTCCGACCGGGGAAAGACAACTCTCTCGCAGAATACCTGCGTAAAATACGAGTAGCAGTTAAATATTGATGTGTTTCGCAAGTAAATGTAGAAAATCGAAGACCCTTTTTACTGAATTTATGGCATTCCATGTTAGTACTTAGAGGTGACAACGCACCTGTATTTAGATTCTACTGCCGTAAACCATTCCCAGCAGAATAAGCATTTTAATTGTTTAACGTGTGGTGTTTGTTTACATATACCTACTCCGTAATTATAGCTAAAAAAGCATTGAGAGAGTTAGCATCGTGTGACAGGTCATCCACTTCCGTAAAAAATGTCAAGGAGGGTAACGACTGCCACACGTGTCGTACCTGTGAACTGCTGCGTATGGGAACTGGTCTGTTCAGATTCGCAAAACACATTTATTAGATTTAATTAAGCATTTTTTTGTTGTATAAATTACAATATGCTGAGTTTTTTTTATGGTTCTTTTACTTCACATTTATTATCAAGAATATTGTACCACTGGCGTTTGCAAAAATAACAAAAAAGAGGATAAGTAACTTTCACCATTTCTTCTCCGTTCAGGAAAACCCTCGTTTTGAAAGGGTAGTAGACTTAAAATATGTTGAAGTTTGACAAAGAATAAGTGTTAAATTAAAAATTTTTGTACAACCGACTTCGATATAAAATGAGAACTACATCATTTTAATTGAAATAAATAAAATACGAATTATTAAGGATAACTCATAAACTGCTAGTCAGATCTTGATCAAATTTATATAGGACCACGTGAGAAGCACAAAATCGGTTATCCCAGAAAAATTTCTGAGGTTACACATAAACAAATACAGTAGAATTGAATACGTCCTCCTTTTTGGTGGTCTATGGTACTAAAGCCTTTTCGGAAACCGGCTTGTTCGGGAGGCTGGAAGTTGACGAGTCTGCATGCGAGACGATTCGTAATGACTCTCGAAAACGGCACGTAAACGCGACTCAGAAGGGAAATCGGTCTGTAGTTCTTCAGATGAGCGTTGTCGCCTTTCTTGAAGAACAAGACCACCGCACTTCTGCTCCACGCCTCCGGAGTAGTGCCTCCATGGAGGAAGGAATTAAAGAGCTTTTGAAGGACTTCAAGTACCGGTTTTCCACCCGCTTTCAGAAGCTCTGCTTTAGTTCCATCCTCATCTGGGGTCTTACCGTTTTTAAGGTGGTGGAGAGCCATTCTAATCTCGCTCAGACTGACGTCCGGGATATCATCGGAATAGTGTCGGATAAGATTCGCTCTTGGATCGTTACTCACACTTGCGTGTGGCTCCAACGATGACGTGTACAGCTGCCCATAGAACCTCTCAATCTCACTCAAAATCTCAGGTGTCCCGGAAACGATGCTGCTACACTCGGTCTTCAGCTTTGACAGTTGGCTCTTTCTGGCAGTTAGATCTCTGTCAAACACTTTGGAGCCTTGGTTCCACTCGATCGTTTCTTCAATACAAGTTGTATTGTAGTTGCGTAAGTCCCGCCGCGTGCATTTGGAGATCTGTTAAATCTGTTGAAGACTGCAGCTTCATTTCCCATATAACAGCCATAAAATTAAGAATGTGATTGGAGAGTTTTTGTGTTCTGCTGCGGCGGCTCCTGCAGAACTTAGCTCCGACAGCATGGACAGCTCGTGAGAGCGAGCTTGTCATGCACATCGTCCACTTCATTGCAGTCTTCTAGGCATTGAAAACGATTTTGTAACTCAAGCTGAAATGTTTCGGGACTTTGGAATAGAGCACGAGGGGGACGGAGCGTAGACTTCATTAAACGAGACCTCTCCAACTTAACGTTTAGGTTCAGTGTGCCTCTAACCATTCGGTGATCGCTGCCGGTTTTCACCCTTGCGATCACTGAGACAACACTGAACAGTTGTCGTCTGGTCGTCATAATGAATTCAATCTCATTCTATGTCGAACCGTCGGAGCTCGACCAGGTCCACTTCCTGTGGGGCCGCTTCTGGAAGAAAGAGTTCATCATAAAGAGTCCTTCTTTCTCCATGAAGTCGGCCAGCTGCTGGGTTCCGTTGCCCTATTCCAAATTTCCCTACCTTCAGCTCACCGTTCTCTCTTGTGCCTAGTTTTGCATTGAAATCTCCCATTATCACCGTATAGTGGGTTTAGGAGGAATGCATGGCATGACACAGACATGCATGCAGGTTGGTGCGTAAACCTGTATGACCTTCAACGAATACCGTTTGGTGATTCTGATTATAAGGTACGCACTCTCGTTGCCACACTCCCAATCGTTATTAACGAGACTTGTGGACGATAAGTCCGACACCTCCTTGGAACATTTGGTCACCCCCCCGGTGATAGAACAAGTTTACAGATTCGAGGATTACCGTGTCCTCCCCCTATCTTCGTATTTCGGATAATCTTATAATATGCCAGCGTAAATTGTCTATCTCTTCTTCCAGCTCCACAATCTTCTCGTCAGTCCTCAGAGTGCGTGCGTTGTATGTTGCCAGGTGGAGTCGTCTTAGGTGGCAACCGAACCTTCACCGGAGATTCTTAGTACCCCCTGCCCCGCCGTTAGCATCCGTATCGGTATCCGTATCCGTATCCGGTCGCCACCGTAGCCACGAATAGCGGGGCCGCCGGGGACTGGGGGCCGTCTCTTCGTAACTTTCATCATGGGAGGATATTTGCCATAGTTGTCACGCTTGGCGAGCGGGTTGGCAACCGCAGTTTTTATTTTAATATTGCTGTTATCAGGAAGATGCTGCTGCCCATCTCCTGCCTGTTTCCCATTGTCGCCTCTTACGACACCCACGGGAAGATATGGGGTAATGGATATTCTTAACCGCCCTACACGGGCGGAATATATTTTATATTTTATTGTATATTTTATCGCGTATATTAACTTATTTTATATTCCCGACGTTTCGAGTACTTTACAGCACCCGTGGTCACGGGGGGGACTGAGGTGTTTAACGTCCCAATGTCATAGTTAACCACGGTTACCTCCAGATTAAAAATTATTAATTTTTTCTTATCTACGCCAGTCGTTAATTCAGGTTACTAAGCACAGTAGCGCACGCTAGGTGACCGAGCTTCGCTCCATCCATCCATCATACTACATACATACAGCCTATAAAATTCACTGCTGAACATAGATCAAGCATAACGGGGAGGATATTGCCATAAATGCCTCACTTAACACGCGTATGGGTTACGGCATTTTTCTATATCTTTAGTAGTAGTAGTAGTAGTAGTGGTAGAGTTTTTTTCAAGAAAATGCTGTTACCAATTTCCTGTTTAAGTTTCCCTCTGTCACCTCTTAACACTTCCACAGGACGACAGGAGCTTTTCCCTGCATTAAAAAAAATATAATTTTTCCTAAGGCTGACGGACATCTTTGTACATGAATATTGAAAATAAAAAAAAAAATATGTAAATACAAAATTTCATCGAAATCGTTACAACCGTTTCAGATTATATACTTATAAACATACAAAATATGCTCGCTATAAAAATTTAGCATTTAGAGGGAGGGGGCGGGGTCGACCAGTTCAATTAAGTCGTTTAGTCATTCGTATGTCAGATAGAGTATGTTGTTTGCTGAACTTAGCAACACGTGTAAGATTTGAACTTTGCAACACGTGTAAGATTTGAATCGGGGTAGCTGAACGCATTAATCAATCCAACTGGTGATGAAAACTGGTTGCAAATAAAAACATACAGATTTGGGCCATTATCCGATATTTTTTATAATAATAGCAGAGTCGTATTAAGACTTGTAGGCTGTATCTGGCTTGTTTAGCTAGTCGTATTAAGCCTCAGAAAATGCAAATGTCGCCTTCTTAGATTTTTCAACTTTCTATAGCTCTAAAATGGGTTACGATTCTAAGGCCGTAAGAGTTGCCTTGGAGTATACACGAACAAGCTCTGCTTTGCCTACTTTGCCTTTACGTTGATCCAGCCCTGAATATAAGAATGACACGATCTTAGTACTAGATGTGAACATCTTTGACGCTTTTTCCGGTCGCCGCTTTAAGTATTTTACGCCTGGCGTAAAATACCTAAAGCGCTATGATCTTTACATAAACTTTCACGCCTGTCAATCAGAAGGGTATGTGGAAACTATGGACTTCCATTTGGCACGGTCCTAACACACCTCTCTAGCTTCATACGTCTTTTCAGATGACAGGCTTTTCGCAGGACATTTTCCTGCGCTACTCCACGCACGTTGGGAGACTTTAAATGACCTATAGATATTTTGATTTCCCAGACATGTAGTTTTATTCATGGTGTTCTCCATTTCAGTAAACGGCGTCTAAAGGAAATTCTATGAGGATCTCGCGGTTCTCAGATTGTGGTTTAACTAATAACAGACTTAATGATTTCTTATATTTACGCGAACACTACACATTTAAATAAAACTAATTTTACGGATTTTATCGCGTATATTAACTTATTTTACTTTCCCGACGTTTCAAGCACTTTACAGCACCCATGGTCACGGGGGGGACTGAGGTGTATGACGTCCCAATGTCATAGTTAACCACGGCTACCTCCAGATTAAAAATTATTAATTTTTGTTCCGATCTACGCAGTATGAACTTACAGTATTATGAAGTCTTGCAGTTGTATGCTTGGGTTGGGATTTAATTTTATTAATTATGGGATCCCAAGCAGATGGTAGCACCCAGCCATCTTCTCTATTGAAATTAGGATGTTTTTTGATTTCAATAGCCTCGCGAATCATCCTTGGAAGGAATCGGTGTTCTTTAGCGAGGTTTTGTGGTCTATCAAATCTAATGTAGTGACGGGGGCGATCCTGTACGTGTTCACAGACTGCAGACTTCCCGGAGCGTCTATTCTTCACATCAGCTATGTGTTCTTTAACGCGGGTTTTTATGGATCTTTTAGTTTGTCCTATATAAGAGAGACCACATTCACAATCCAGCTTGTACACTCCTGCATCTTGCAGAGGAATATTACACTTGACTGATGGTAAAAACTGACTAATCTTCTTCGGCGGCTTGAAATATGTTTTAATGGAAGCACGCTTCAAGATGTAGCCAATCTTGTCAGTGACACCTCTGACATATGGCAGTACAGCAGGCACTCGCTCGACTGTGGCCGGCTTCACTCGTTCACTGTGACGTAGGCGCGGGACCCGAAGCTTATTGTCATGCAAAACTTGCTTGACGTGTTGGAGCTCGGCGGCCAGGTGTTTACTGTCACAGATCCCTCGTGCTCTCTGAAACAAAGATTTACCCACGGTAGCTAACTGTGAAGGATGGTGGTGAGAATCACCGTTTAAATATCTATCTGTATGGGTCTTTTTTCTATACACAGTGTGGCTCAAGGTGTTATCAGGATTCCGAATTACTAACACATCTAGAAAAGCTAAAGAATTGTTTGCCTCTAACTCCATTGTGAACTGAATTTTAGAATTTAAGGAGTTAAGATGGTCTAAAAATGCAGTTACTTTATCTAAAGGTAGAATTGTGAAAGTGTCGTCTACGTACCGCTTGTAGAATCTTGGCTTTATGGGAGAAGTAAGCAGGGCTTTCTCCTCAAAGTCCTCCATGAATATATCGGCAATAATGGGAGATACAGGTGAGCCCATCGCCACACCATCTACTTGCTTGTAGAACTCCTCCTTCCACAATAGGTAGCCAGATGTAAGGCAGTGTCTGAGTAATACTGCATATTCTACGGGCATGTTATTTTCCTCTAGCCTTCTAGTAACAATCGAGATGCAGTCTTCAACAGGTAGGCATGTGAACAGAGACTGCACATCAAAACTCACCATAGTTTCATTGTCTGCCAGATGTAGGTCTTTAATCTCGCTAACAAAATGGTAGGAATCCTTTGTGTGTGCTCTTGTATGTCCCTTGAGCGGTGAGAGTATATTCGCTAAGTGTTGAGCCAATCTGTAAGTTGGTGAATCGATTTGGCTCACTATAGGACGTAGTGGAGCATTGGGCTTGTGTATTTTTGGTAACCCATACAACTTCGGTGGTTTAGCACACGTAGGTATTATCGATTTTACGTCTAGATTTAATTTTTCGGAGTGTTTCTTTATAAGATCACTAGTTGTTTTAAGTGTGTTATTTGTTGGGTCATTTTTAACCTTTTTATACGTACTTGCATCCGACAAAAGTTCTTGTATTTTAGAATTATAATCTGACGTATCCATAACTACCGTGGCATTTCCCTTATCTGCGCGGAGAATCGTGAGTTCTGGTTTATTGCGTAGGTTAGTCAACGCTTTGAATTCGTCTTTAGGTAGATTCGGTTTTGGCGCTGAACTTCGACGTAACATAGACGAAATGTCTTGACGTATCGCTTCCAAATCTTCCTTTTGCATATTGTTTTTAAATAAACAGTCCTCGACACTACAGATAATTTGTTCGTACGGTAATTTTTTCGGTGTTATAGCAAAATTAAGACCTTTCGATAATACTCTAATTGTTGCATCATCCAGAGTTTGTTTTGACAGATTATAGACCGCGTTGTATGGGTTACCAAAAATACACAAGCCCAATGCTCCACTACGTCCTATAGTGAGCCAAATCGATTCACCAACTTACAGATTGGCTCAACACTTAGCGAATATACTCTCACCGCTCAAGGGACATACAAGAGCACACACAAAGGATTCCTACCATTTTGTTAGCGAGATTAAAGACCTACATCTGGCAGACAATGAAACTATGGTGAGTTTTGATGTGCAGTCTCTGTTCACATGCCTACCTGTTGAAGACTGCATCTCGATTGTTACTAGAAGGCTAGAGGAAAATAACATGCCCGTAGAATATGCAGTATTACTCAGACACTGCCTTTCATCTGGCTACCTATTGTGGAAGGAGGAGTTCTACAAGCAAGTAGATGGTGTGGCGATGGGCTCACCTGTATCTCCCATTGTTGCCGATATATTCATGGAGGACTTTGAGGAGAAAGCCCTGCTTACTTCTCCCATAAAGCCAAGATTCTACAAGCGGTACGTAGACGACACTTTCACAATTCTACCTTTAGATAAAGTAACTGCATTTTTAGACCATCTTAACTCCTTAAATTCTAAAATTCAGTTCACAATGGAGTTAGAGGCAAACAATTCTTTAGCTTTTCTAGATGTGTTAGTAATTCGGAATCCTGATAACACCTTGAGCCACACTGTGTATAGAAAAAAGACCCATACAGATAGATATTTAAACGGTGATTCTCACCACCATCCTTCACAGTTAGCTACCGTGGGTAAATCTTTGTTTCAGAGAGCACGAGGGATCTGTGACAGTAAACACCTGGCCGCCGAGCTCCAACACGTCAAGCAAGTTTTGCATGACAATAAGCTTCGGGTCCCGCGCCTACGTCACAGTGAACGAGTGAAGCCGGCCACAGTCGAGCGAGTGCCTGCTGTACTGCCATATGTCAGAGGTGTCACTGACAAGATTGGCTACATCTTGAAGCGTGCTTCCATTAAAACATATTTCAAGCCGCCGAAGAAGATTAGTCAGTTTTTACCATCAGTCAAGTGTAATATTCCTCTGCAAGATGCAGGAGTGTACAAGCTGGATTGTGAATGTGGTCTCTCTTATATAGGACAAACTAAAAGATCCATAAAAACGCGCGTTAAAGAACACATAGCTGATGTGAAGAATAGACGCTCCGGGAAGTCTGCAGTCTGTGAACACGTACAGGATCGCCCCCGTCACTACATTAGATTTGATAGACCACAAATCCTCGCTAAAGAACACCGATTCCTTCCAAGGATGATTCGCGAGGCTATTGAAATCAAAAAACATCCTAATTTCAATAGAGAAGATGGCTGGGTGCTACCATCTGCTTGGGATCCCATAATTAATAAAATTAAATCCCAACCCAAGCATACAACTGCAAGACTTCATAATACTGTAAGTTCATACTGCGTAGATCGGAACAAAAATTAATAATTTTTAATCTGGAGGTAGCCGTGGTTAACTATGACATTGGGACGTCATACACCTCAGTCCCCCCCCGTGACCATGGGTGCTGTAAAGTGCTTGAAACGTCGGGAAAGTAAAATAAGTTAATATACGCGATAAAATCCGTAAAATTAGTTTTATTTAAATAATAACAGACTTGTTTACGGTATTCTTAAAATAGGAAGATGAGTAACAACCAAACGCTCGCCGCAATTTGCTTCGTTGTTTATAATGCATATAGCCAGCACATATCGTTCTATTCGATTTCAATGTAAACCTTCATGGCTGGATTGAATAGGCTTTTATTAAACTAAGTCAGTGCGCTTTAGAGCCTACCGGCTGTAACACTTACCGTCAGATGGGTAACACAAGCATTTCATGATTGTCAGGAGTATTTGTCAAAGGGAATATTAGTAATGTTAATAACATTGCTAGCATTTCAAAACGAAAAATAATAAATAATAATAGTAGTCAAGCAAGGCATTCCATTATAGTCCGAGTGAACAATTTGAAGCTCTCGATGAACATAAGCAAGTTGACTGAGTCTACACAGATTTTCGCAAGGTATTTGACCAGGTGGACCACAAGCTGCTACTCTAAAAAATGTCTATAATGAAATAAGAGGTAAACTTTGGCGGTGGTTTAAGTCTTACAAATCAAACAGAATGCGAAAAGATGTTATTAGGGGTCACGTATCGGAATATGTACCGATTACTTCAGGCATGCCACAAGGATCTATTATTGGTCGTTTTTTATTTATAATATTTATAAATGAAATTAATGTGTGCTTCCGTTCCAGTAGGTTCCTTTTATATGCTGATGACTTAAAGGTATACAAAATTATCAAGAACACTAATGACCATTTAGAATTCCAGGATAACTTAAACCGTTTCACATCATACTGTAACAAAAATAAGTTAGATCTCAGTCTTAATAAATGTAAATCTATAAACTTTTACAAAAAAAAAATAAGATAATCAGCTCTTGCATTTATTATTTATGTGGTACCCCTTTGTCTAAAGAAGTAACAATCAGGGATCTTAGAGTAACTTCAGACACTAAACTACATCTAGATATACATATTGAAAATATTATTTCCAAAGCTTATAAGATGTATGGTTTCGTCATCCGATCTGGTAATATGTTTAAATATCCTTTGACTTACTTACACCTTTATACATCATCAATAAGATGTAATTTAGAGTATGCATTGACTATTTGGAATCCTCTGTATAAAAATATATTGATAAACTAGAAATTGTGCAGAAGAAATTTCTTCGATGTATCCATTATAAATATGCCAGTAAAAAACCGTATAATTAACACATGGCGAAATATAATCTTACCACCCTTAAATTAAGGCGTATAATTCTCGAGGCAATGTTGTTTTATGATCTGTGTCACAATAGACACAACTGTATGGATAGAACTGAGAATATAAAATATAGAGTACCTACCAGAGCACATCAGGCCCATTGGCCCATTCTCATAAACTTTTTTCTACCAATTTATGCCGAACAAACGCGGGACGAAGGTCCTCTTTATTATGTATGATGCACTCATACAATGAGAATTTTAATGATATCGATATCAATGTCACTGGAGGAGGTAATTATAAGGAGATTGACACTGAAAAACTTAAGCAAGGAGTAATTAAGTAGATGGTGAAAAATATGACACAACTATTTAAAATAAAATTAATTAGCAGTGGTATCATATATCTTACCATAACCCTACAATGTTGGTTATTCGATACTGTGTGTAAATTTTATAAATTCTTAGTTAATAATTTAGATAATGATTTCTTATATTTACGCGAACACTACACATTTTTAAATAAAACTAATTTTACGGATTTTTTCGCGTATATTAACTTATTTTTAACTTATTTTTATATTCCCGACGTTTCGGGTGCTTTCCAGCACCCGTGGTCACGGGGGACTGAGTTGTTTGACGTCCTGCTGTTATAGTTAGCCCGGCTACCTTCAGTTTTTTAATATTAATTTTTGGTTATCCAAAATCCTGATAACACTATTGGTCATACTGTGTACAGAAAAAATACCCATACCAACCGATATTTAAATGGTGAATCTCACCATCATCCTTCACAGTTAGCTACCGTGGGAAAATCTTTGTTTCAGAGAGCACGAGGGATCTGTGACAGAAAACATCTGGCCGCCGAGCTTCAGCACGTCGAGCAAGTACTGCTAGACAACAAGCTTCGGGTCCCGCGCCTACGTCACAGTGACCGAGTGAAGCCAGCCACAGTCGAGCGTGTGCCTGCTGTACTACCCTATGTCAGAGGAGTCACAGACAAGGTTGGCTACATCTTGAAGCGAGCTTCCATTAAAACGTACTTCAAGCCGCTGAAGAAGATTGGTCAATTTTTACCATCCGTCAAGTGTCATATCCCTCTACAAGATGCAGGAGTGTACAAGCTGGATTGTGAATGTGGTCTCTCGTACATAGGACAAACAAAAAGATCTATTAAAATCCGCGTTAAAGAACATATAGCTGACGTGAAGCACCGACGTATCGGGAAGTCTGCAGTTTGTGAACATGTTCAGGATCGTCCCCGTCATTACATTAGATTTGATAGACCACAAATCCTCGCAAAAGAACACCGATTCCTCCCAAGGATGATTCGCGAGGCTATTGAAATTAAAAAACATCCTAATTTCAATAGAGAAGATGGATGGGTGCTGCCATCTGCTTGGGATCCCATAATTAATAAAATCAAATCCAAACCCAAGTATACCACTGCTAGACTTCAAGATACTGTAAGCTCATTCTGCGTAAATCGAACCAAAAATTAATATTAAAAAACTGAAGGTAGCCGGGCTAACTATGACAGCAGGACGTCAAACAACTCAGTCCCCCGTGACCACGGGTGCTGGAAAGCACCCGAAACGTCGGGAATATAAAAATAAGTTAAAAATAAGTTAATATACGCGAAAAAATCCGTAAAATTAGTTTTATTTAAAAACTAGCTGTGCCCGCGGCGTAGCTCGCGTATACAGGTTTTACATAAACAATTTGTCGTTTAGGTAAGAGAATATTAAACGATTTATTTCATTACTGTATCAATAAGTGGTAACTAAATAAATCATTATCATCAAAGTTCTAAGTCGTTTATGATAGAGCTTCTGTGTAAACGACGTGAGAAGTAGGCTTAGCCGGGGTGTACACTAAAAGGTTACGGGGGCTACTAACGCGGGAAAAAGCAACATAGAGTTGGCCATGTGCAAAACAGTCAGTACTGAGGTACACTCCTACAACGCGTAAAGTTTGACCTTGCGCTTTATTTACGGTCATCACATAACACACGCTCACTGTAACTGGGAACTGAACGCGCTTAAAACTGAAAGGAAAGTTACTTCTTAATAGAAGGTTTTTGGGCAGTGCTGCCAGATAAAAAAAACTAATTCAGCTCTAGGACAACACAAAAAGCGCTAGATTTCATGAAAACAGCGCTTTAAAAAAGCCCTAGATTTCGCGCTAAATTAACTACAAACAAAGTTTGTGTTTTTTTATATAATCATAATAAAGAAAACAACATTAAGTTTTTTTTCTGGCAATATTTTTTTGATGTATCAATACTTCGCAGGACATCGACTTATAATTATGGCAATTGCTGTCAACAGTAGTTAGTACTGTACGAACAATAAAAATGTCATTAATTGTTTTAAAGTGCAATGTATTTCGCAACTTAGTTTCAGATGTCAGCATCTGATTGCGGTTGCTACACAGTTTCTTTGTGTTATAACTTCTAAGTAACTTTTAACTTAGCTGTGCTCTAAGCAACTGACTGAAACTGAATAAAGCAAAATAAATGCTTTGCCAAAACCATGAACAAAAACTTTAATAAAGGGGTTTCCCCGCTTGTAGTCGTCGGTAAAAAAATCAAGTTGATCATCCTAAAGGGGAAGCCAGGAGATCCATAGCACAGGGTATCCTAGTTTGGACTCGTCTCCCATGCTCTTTGTTTTGTGGAAAAAATATGTTTGAAAAAGATAAACTGCAATGTACTATTTGTGGGAAAAAATAATAAAGGTCATTATTATTATTATCGGTAATGTGGACTAACAGTGCTGCTATAAAAGAGTTATATAATAACCCGCTAGTCGCTAAAATATTGAAATGTGTGCTAAATACACCAAAAAGCGCTGGATTAAGCTAGGGCTAAAATTTCGAAATGCGCGCTATACATTCCAAAAAAGCGCTAAATCTAGTTCCCAAAGCGCTAAAGTGGCAGTACTGATTTTGCGTATATTATAAATACAATATCACGACATTTCGTTACAAAATTTTTATTTTTGGTCGGATTCCGTTGTATGGCTTCGATGGATACAAATTTCTTCAGTAAGTCTCAATACGATTCAT
Organism: Parnassius mnemosyne; assembly: GCA_963668995.1. Taxonomy (NCBI): domain Eukaryota; kingdom Metazoa; phylum Arthropoda; class Insecta; order Lepidoptera; family Papilionidae; genus Parnassius; species Parnassius mnemosyne. The sequence continues at coordinate 7,213,756 of CAVLGL010000082.1, read as the reverse complement.
CGGCGAAAAATCTCAACACAGCAATTCAGAAAAGTTTGTAATTTGTAAAACTCCATCTATTACGTCCTTTGTGTGAGAAAACATCCTTTTTAAATCTCTTTTTGTGTTTTAAGTATAAATATATTAATTATTTTGGAACGTTTTTTTTACACACAAATCTTTTTATTACTATTTCTGAGATTTTATGGCGCCATTGAACAAAGTCGAACCTACATTTCAAAATAATAATCATTACTTTCGATAGAATTAACCATGAAGCAAATACAAAGAGGAGACGTTGTAATTAAATTTCACTATGTAACAACGCGTGACAATTTGCGGGGTGAGGGGATGCAAAACCCCGCCCACTACACTATCTACATCTACCGATAAATAGTAAAACTACTCGAATCTTTCCATATCGATGTTGCAATGTAGCTTAGCTACCTTGACGGTAGATGGCGGTATGTCCACAAAATGTTATAAACTTTAAAAATAACACTTTGGCGATTAAAATTTCTTGGCAAAACAAATTTCAGCACCTTCGTATGATTATTTTATCATTACTGAGCTCTACGTACCTTTATATTTTTAGTTCACAGGACACAAAGTGTCGCCATCTAGTGTGGAATATATTTAATTATATTTGAAAGCCGACGCAGAGATTTTTCTAGAACTATGTTAATAAATTAGGTGTAAAAATATTTACAAATGAAATGTGATGCCATCCATAACATCAGAGCGTCTATCTGAGTAGTTTTTACACAATAAAACACAACACTTCATCCTTTTCTTCTTAATACTACGAAAATACACCGATTTGCGATTTTTTCAACACATAAGCGCACAGGACGAATGCTGACAGTATACTAACTAAAGCCACGCCCACTATGATGACGTCAGGACCTACTTAGAATCACAGTGCACAGTTGCTTATGCCGTCTCCCCTTTGTATTAGCTTCATGGAATTAACCAATTTTAATAAAACAAAGATTAAATGTAACTCGAAGATACGCTTTATGATTTTCTTAACGATTTCTTTGAAAATAAAAGATGTTTACTTTAGACGTGATGCGTTCATATAATAACAGACAAATAGACATACAGACAATTCTAAAAATTATAAAATGTTCTTATTTAATTATTTTCAGTTCCCCATAATGATTTTAGCCACCAAAATATATACCTATACAATGTACAGAAAGAGACACAATATGTTATCATCATTTTTATTATATGTATATATTTAAAGAGAGATGGCGCTGCTAACATCAATTCTAAAAATAAAAGAGATTAATTGACGCGATTGATACATTATATAAAACGCAAGAGTACTTATAAATCAGTGCCTGCACAGTAAGCAAAAAATAAAGTTTGACTCTCGCCAAAACCAACGATTTGTTAATAGCTCTTTTAAAATTTGATTTACCACATAGAGTACTCGGCGGTAAAGAATAAATTGAGTTTATCAACACGCAGTAGGGCAGCGAGTAATATAATAAAGATTAGCAGTAAATATGAAAACTCATCTACAGGAAAAAAAACATTGCAATTGCATTACATTTTCACAACACCACCATCTATCGAAGAAATGGGAAAACTATTGTGCTTCAGATTTAGTTAATAAGGTTAATATATTTTTGTATAATATATTTAATACGTTTTTTAATACTTTTGTTTACTGCGTTTTAGATATACATAATTATATCATTATTTTACATAATTTAACTATGATTTATGATATGATATTAGTTTAAAATGCACCTGATGACTCAAACAAAGCCACCGTTGAGCAAATTCGTACCTATACTTCCCTACCCATACTTCAGAATATTTATCATAACTTTTGATGGAATGAACTGATTTTAATGAAATAAAGACTAAATGTAACCCGAAGATACACTTTATAATTTCCTTAACAATTCTTATGATATAAATTAGTACTTTATACGTGATACGTTAACAAACAAACAGACAGACAGACAGACAGACAGACAGACAGAAAATTCTAAAAATGGTAGAAATGTATTTAATTACTTATTTTTAGTACCCCTCAATCACTTTTATTACAAAAATATAAAATGTACAGACATCTGCTATTTACAGTTTTATTATATGTATCTATACATATAATAAATCTGTAGAAAAGTCGTGTCTGTAATTCTAATATATTCTTTAAAAAACAAGTTCAGGGGATTAAATAAAGGCTTCTGAAGCCAAATTAGTGGTTTTGAGAATTTTTGTCTGTCTGTCTGTCTTTCTGTCTGTCTGTCTGTCTGTGTATTCCGCATTCACGCAAAAACTACTGAACCGATTTACATGAAATTTTGTATATAGGTAGTGAGTAACCCGGGGCAACTTATAGACTACTTTTTATCCGATTAAGGAACTTCAAAAAAGGAAGGTTATGTATTCTATTTCCTTTAGATAATAATTTTCTATTATATCTTAGTTACGGGCGGGATGACGGGTGTTTTTTAAATAAAAACCATATTTGTAAATAAAGTTTAAAATATAGTTATAATCTTGGTAAAATAATTTGAAACTACACAGATTTGGTATTCAAAACAGCGCCATCTATCATCAAATGGAAAAAGTAGCATATTTTGCCTTCAGTTACTAATAAATGAAATAATATAAATAACTTACATTTATATGATTAAATGATTAGATTTTTAAAATTATCAAAAAATTCTAACGTTTAGTTTTTTAGTATTTTTGTTCTTTTATTTTTAAGCGTAATAATTTCGATAGGTAATAGTGACGTCTATCAAAAATATGAAAAAAGATAAGGTATTTATTTCAATTACTAATATATAAGTAAAGTGATTAAAACTGGTGTGTCTGCAATTGTTGCAAAATTTTCATTATTATTATAGCTTTATTAAAGAGATTTTTATGTAAGACGTGGCCAGATCGTAGAATTGAAATATCATAAAGTAGTCTATCAATTCGTGAAATGGTGTGGTCATTTCATGATATTTAACAGTATTTATTGACCATGTCATTATATAGCTTCACCATATCAATGAATAGAAATCGTTTGAAGACACTAATAACTAAATACAACGTTACTATTTCATAATATGGTCATATGACGATATCATTAAATCGCTTTTCACCGCTAGCGGCGCTGATAGCATATTTTTAACAGAAACAGAACTTTTAAGAGAATTGACATCACTTTATTCCTTATTGATATAATAAATAAATGTTCGCTTCTATTGCTGACATTACCATATAGTATAGTTTTGGCTTTCATTATTTCATCTAATATTAACGCCACTTCTATATAAACTGAAATGGCAAGTCATTGATAAAATGAAATAATACAATGTTACTGAATATACGATGTAAATAATTGAATCATTTACATTACATTCATCCCGTGTTGGAATCAGCGCAGCAAACACTTTTTTGGCCATAAACTGTGGCACAGGCCCAGTAGTAACATCTATGTAAGCTGCTACTTTTTTTACTTTTCATGGGGCAATATACGCAGTTTTTATTTCAGTCGTGTTTTCGGGTATGTTACTTTTTGTTTTCACTCTACCGTAAATATTAAGGCTTGCAAAGATGAGTAGAACTCATTTTCGTCAGCCTATCAAAAGTCCACTGAAATGAACATAGGCCTCCCCCATAAATTGTGAAATAGGCTGGATATTTACTATAGTTGCCACGCTTGGTAGGCGGGTTGGCAACCGCAGCTATAATTATTTTGATCTGTTGTGAAAAAGATGATGCAGCCCATCCCATCTCCAGTTTGTTTTGCTATTTCGCCTGTTACGACGGGACAATATGAGGTGGTGGATTTTCTTTCACCGCCACAACAGGGTGAACATTTTTCTACTCCCGTTCATGGGCGTAGTACTCCTCACATTAACTGTGAAATTTATAAGAGGGGGCAAACGAGTATGCGGCAAGCGCGCAACACCAGGATGATTTGCAGGCGTTGCCGGCCTTTTAGGAGTAAACTCTTTCTTTGAAGGTCCCTAAGTCGTATTGGTCTGAAAATCCGCCAGTAAACGATTCCACAAAGAGGTTGTACAAGGAACATTACTCGTAGTAAAACGCACAGTAGTGGAATGGAATGCAATAAAACTAATTTTAAGGATTTTATCGCGTTTAATTTTAACTTTTCAAATTCGCGATGTTTTGGGAACTTTACAGCACCCATGGTTATGGGAGGGGCTGGAGAACTGAGGTGTTTAACGACCTGATGTCATTGTTAAAATAGAATAGAATAAATGCAGTAGTAGTTTGAATTTAATTTTATTAATTATATTATTCTATTATATATAATATAATATAATAGCCTCGCGAATCACTATTGGTTGGATCCGGTGTTTTATTGCAAGGATTTGTTTTCTATCAGATCCGATATAATGGTTGGGACGATACTAAATATGTTGACATACTTTAGACTACCCGGAGCTTCGGTGCTTCACATCAACGATATGTTCTTTTACTCGGAACTTTCATGCAAGATGCGTAAAAAAACCCGTAACATTCATTTTAATCCATGTGTAGTATTTATTATTATAGAACTTTATTTATGAAATTTTCAAGTCTACTCCAAGTAAAAAAAAATTCTACATCTATTTTATGGTGCCAATCAATATTAAATAAGATCAATGATATGAATAAAATGTCTCAAATAAACATTACTTATATTACTTTGTTAAAAATAAATTAACTTAACTATGAATCATTTGTAAAAAGTAAAATGTAAATAATAATAATACATTTTGATTTCAAGACTATTTACCTTTCTTATGGATACATCGGAATCGGAAGACACGCCCGATATATAAAAAATGGTAGGTGCTTCTAGACATATGTATATATTCAAGTGTTTCTGTAGCATGTTACCAATTATCTACGTCTAATAGTATTTTAGAAAGAAAATCTTTGATAGACATAGACACCGAGGTGACTAAAAGTGATCGAATCTTTTTAAATTTGGCACGGAACAGCATTTAATGATGTTCCTAAATTCAAGCGCACGCGGGCGAAGCCGCGGGTAAGAAGCTAGTAGATAATAATTTAGAATTAATGTACAGCCGACTTCAATATAAGTTATTAAGAATAATTCAAAAACTATTGGTCTGACCTTGATCAAATTCATATGGGACCACACGAGAAGTATCAGCTATCAAATAAAAAAATAATCATCGAGGTAGGTTCACCCAGTAAAAAGTTATGAGGTAACACATATAAAAAAACATACAGTCGAATTGAGTACCGTCTCCTTTTTGGAAGTCGGCAGAAAATAACAAGATATTGTCAATGTTTACGTATACTTTGTAACAAGTTTCATCTTTGAAAAACTGTAATACTTAAGTTAGTGACCAGCGTTGCTGAGTTCACAATAATAAAGTGTGAAGTAATTACATTAGATACGTTGATAATTGTGAACTTGTTTGTGGTCCGAAGTTTAATAAATAAAATTAAAAAAGAATCAATCTATCTGAATTTTGATTCCTAATCGGGCATATACGTATGTATATGGGCTACAGCTTCCACTTACTGTCAGGTCACATCACCAACTTCTTACCTATTCTACCGGCAAATAGTAGTGCTTGCACTCCTGTGTTCCGGTTTGAAGGTATAAGATAAAATAAAATAAAATATAAGTCTGTGAGTCATTCCAACTGTCTTTCATTATTCCAATTCCATTATGCTGCAGCTATATTAGTAGTATAGTTGTAGCACGAATGGGTCGGCTCGACCGGGGAAGGACCACGCTCTCACCGAATACCAGCGTCAAATAGCAGTTTCATGCTGATGTGTTTCGTATGGTGAGTGTAGAGAACCGGAGACCCTTTTTACTGGAAAAGAGGCATTCCATCTTATTCCTCACGGGTGACAACGCATCTGCATTTTGATTCGCAAACGAGAATAAATGTAGATGTCTATGGGCCACAGCAACCACTTACCATCAGATGGACTGTGTGCTCGTTTGTCACCCTATCCTATAAAAAAAATCCATCTTAGCCCTCATAGGTGACAATACATTTGAGACCTTTGTTTGAAAGTTTGTTTGAAAAATGCATATACTCAACGTCAGTGACACAAACCCTTTCTGATGGATAATTATTACTATAACTGTTATTAACTATTATCTTATATCTGCCTATTTCCTATACTGTCTATGTATTGGTTGGTGGAGCATATGTGTCGACCTCATGCGGGTGGTCGCTGGAGGGAGAATCTGAGGAAGCTCTCAAGGCTGCAGTACATTTGGGACCCCATTTTCTTGAGGTGAGTGGTAGACTCATGACACGCTCTGCAGCTAGTTAACCATGCTGATCATACAATCAGTTGTGATGCCTTACACTTACATCACGTTTGCAGGTACGACGGTCTGGCAGGTGGTGGCGCTCACGGAGGGCTTTTTGTGGCCAGTGTGCCTATTGTTGTCTAATCCGTTTGACGTTCATTCACTGTGGCTGGAATTGATCGTATTCTGTATGGCGTTTACACGCATTGACATGCGCGATTTCGGTCGATGTTTGTGCTTACGGACTACCAAAAGGCGAAGCCCTTTTTTACTGGTACGCCAGTTATTTTGCTGTGGTCTACGGTCCAGTTCCCAACTTAAAGTCCCCTTTAGGGGGAGCGCGTTGGTTGGTTGGCGCTCACCGCACACGGCGTGTGTGGAACCGTGTGCCTACCCAAATTTTTTTATAATGTGGGAGAGCGAAGCCCTTGTATCTGGTATTTGATATAAATATTGTGAACCTTTTCCAAGCGGAAAGGGATTAATTAATAAGAGAACCTGATGCAAGTGAAATAGGGACAATTTAAAGTTCTTAACCTTTTTGAGCCCTGTCTTCTTGAACGGGGTTTAGTTTAAAATAACTATAAGGCACTACCAACAGCTTACGACTGCTCTAGTGAATATTCATTCTTCCAAGACACCTAAAAGAACTAAGTTACTGTACAAACACAACGTAAATAAGGGTCTAATTAAAATATGGTTAATATACTGGTCACATAAATTTTATATACTTTTCTATATTATGTTTATATATTACATATTATATTATTAAGTTTAGATTTACAACGTCTCGGTCGTAAGGAAAACATCGTGAAGAAAGCTGCATGTCTGAGAATTAAAAAAAATATTTCGAAGACCTGTGAAGTTCGCCAACACCCAACACGCATTGGGGCAGCGCGGCGGACATTTCCCTAAAACTCTAATGAGAGAAGGCCTGTGCTCAGCAATGGGACGAATTTTTCTTCAGCATTTGCCTATAATACTTATTCTGAGCCGTCACTACAAATTTGGCCGGTTATTGCAAAATAACCCTGTATATGGAAGTAAGGAACGCGGGCAAAATTCAACGCTAGTAAGATTTTTACACCAATACCTCTAAATGTTATAGGTAAATTAATTCAAAACCAAGCTGTTGAACTTAAAGATAAATTTCGATGTTAGTAGCTATGTTCGAACATTTCCAGACTGGACTCAAGCGGAGTGAATATGTCAAGCTGTATACATATATATATGTAACAGTAAGAGCAATGATTTAATGTATGTAATTTAGCAACGTGATTTGAAAACTAAAGTATTGTTTTTAAAACAGGTTTATTACTATCTAATAACCACAGGGCGTCTATCAAGTACCACTGAACTGCTAGACAGCACTGAGTTTATATTCCTGGGCAAATATTATTGAAATTTAGAATCTTTTTCAAACTAGATAAATTTTTGGTTATAAATAATCAACATTTATTGCTGTTTGTTTGGAGAACAAAATTATTCAAATTTTGAAAAATATGAGCGAGATAACTGAGGACGAATCACCTGGCGTAGGGCTGAGTCTCAACAGATCGCAGCACGACGCTGCTCTACCGAGCACAACACCCCGCCAGGAACGTAAGTCGTCTACAGACTATTCCGAGCTCCGACATCGAACTGAGGTTAATTCGGACCCTCGGCGCCATGGTGTACGCGTTAAAAACGATAACACCGATCGCCGAGATCCAAATGGGCTTCGACGTCGCACCGCACGAGTGCAGAGCGACTAGTAAAGTCACATTGTTTAGAGCCTCCCGACTCTCGGAGCTCCACAGTGAGCATATCCTTGCCGGATTCGGCTAGGCTAGCTTCGGCCTTAGAGGCGTTCAGGCATAATCCCGCGGATGGTAGCTTCGCACCACCGGCCGCTCGGCCGAGTGCATGAACCAAATGTCCGAAACTGCTCTACCTCAAAGAAGACCGTCGGTACGGTGCCACAGGTAGTTAAGATTTACATTGAAATAATTAGTTCAATTCCCAAACTGAAAACAGCTGGCCCTAGTAGGTTACGCTGCTGTATTGTTCAGCAGATATATAATGCAAAAAGTATTTTGAGCCTTTAATAATAAATAAACCTAGCAAGCTAACAGCATAGCAAAGTGGCGAAGCAATCAGCTTTGTAGCGGTTTCTAACGGTTGCCGTTGAGCAATCAGTTTCAAAATAGGAGGTTCAGATGCCTGGGTGATCAGTAATCGATTGCTGAAAACAGAATGTAAAAATTCAAAACCGTTCTCGAGATAATCGTGGGACAGACGGACAGACGGACAGTCGGACAGACGGACAGACATCGTGAAATCAATAAGTGACTTCGCAAGCTTCGCCACTTAATAATTAAAATAAACCTAGCAAGCTAACAGCATAGCAAAGTGGCGAAGCAATCAGCTTTGTAGCGGTTTCTAACGGTTGTCGTTGAGCAATCAGTTTCAAAATAGGAGGTTCAGATGCCTGGGTGATCAGTAATCGATTGCTGAAAACAGAATGTAAAAATTCAAAACCGTTCTCGAGATAATCGTGGGACAGACGGACAGACGGACAGACGGACAGACGGACAGACATCGTGAAATCAATAAGTGACTTCGCAAGCTTCGCCACTTAATAATTCAAACATTTATGAACTATACTACTACTACTACGTGTTAGAGCCACACCAAAACTATACAGCAGCTTAATGCTGCTGTGTTTCGTATGGTGAGTGTAGAGAACCGGAGACCATTTTTACTGCAAACGAGGCATTCCATCTTAGTCCTCACGGGTGACGATGCATCTGCATTTTGATTGTCGATCGAAGATAAATGTAGACGTCTATGATCCACAGCATGCACTTACTATCAGGTAAACTGTATGCTCGTTTGTCACCCCATTCTATATTTAAAAAAAAAACTATAAAATGCATAGACACTATTTTGTTCTGTACAGACATCTGCTATTTACATTTTTATTAAACATGAAAATTATATCTCACTGAAGTAATTATAATTGAAATAAAATATATACTAGAACAATGAATCTAAAACTAAAAACCTTAAAAATATAATATAATAACTAAAATTTATTATTAAAAAGGAGTCCCTTTAGGCAAGGTTCCGAAAATGCTGGCAGCGTTCCCCCTTTGAATAGCTAGACTAATTCTTTGTCCGAGGTAGCTGCCAGCTCTTCGGTCTCCTGTGATGTCGACTAACCTTTTTGCTATACCCTTAAAAAGCCTTATAGCGCTAGGACCCCACGGACCAAGGGTCTCGACACCGAATGGGACAAAATATTTTGTTCTTACTTTATTTTACATTTATCAAAATCACGACAAAAATAATGTGAACAAATCATGAAATAGGACATAAGATAATCGTTAAATAATAATTCGTACTCCCCACAATTGGCTCGGGATGTTACCGATATTTAACACGAACACCTTCGCTTGTTCTTTTTCTAGTTCCTCTTTTATTTCTCAACGTGAAGTTTTGGCAGGGACTTATTCCCAGAGTTGTTTTTGTGTATTACATATCTGTGAACTATTAGAGGAAACGATGAAACGGGCTGATGACGATATTATTTAACATCGATTTATTGTGTTCGTAGTGGCTGGTACCTTGATTAACCAAAAAAAAAAATTTAAAATCGTTACACAATTGGCGAAGATATGAAGTAAACTAAAAAAAAAAACATTAAGTTTAATTGGGAACCTCCTCTTTTTATGAAGTCGCCCAAATATTTTCAACAAAAAAATCAAACCGAAAACGGTTGCATAAATCATTTTTTAACTATTATAAAGCCTTTTGTTGTCATATCAAAAACATTTCTAAAACTCTAACGGAGATTGTAATGGCGATAAATATGCTAATACAATCTTGTAAGGAAATACAATTTGTAAAGAAGATATCCGCTTCCACTTATATTGGAAAACCGGTAACTTGTTTGGACAAAAATGTTCTTGAGTTCTCCACCAGATGGAATTACAACTTGCAGAGCGATTGTGTGACTCTGGGAGGAATTCACCAGCGGGAGTCACTCGACCCTACCTTTCCTTTCCAAAGTTCAGCTTATTTACCAAGAGCTGCTGCTGAACTGGACTTTGCTTTGAAGTCACAATTCTTGAAGTGAAAACTTCTCTACAATCGTTGTGATTTGTAACTCAATGAAACCAAAAAACGACACTAATAATTAAAAATTTTGTACAGACGACTTCAATATAAGTTATTAAGAATAACTCAATAACTATTGGTCTGACCTTGACCAAATTCATATGGGACCACACGAGAAGTACCAGCGTTCAAATAAAAAACAATCATCGAAATCGGTTCACCGAGTAAAAATTTATGAGGTAACACATATAAAAAAAAAACATTCAGTCGAATTGAGTACCGTCTCCTTTTTGGAAGTCGGCAGAAAAATGAAACTCCATTCTAGCGCACATTTCAACTTACAGATGGCCTATTTAATACATTCTTTAATGTTACAACTAGATGGCGCTGAAGTGTAATAGGCCCTAAAATAAAACATAGGCAATTTAATAAAACCAATTTTAACAATTTTGTACCTTTTAATTTTAACCTATATTAATTATTAACCCTCTACATTTCGGGTGCCTTACAGCACCAAGGACCAGACAAAAGTCAACAGTATCATTAAAATCAAATTTTAAATTTACTGACTGGGTCTTATCAAAGAATTGCTCTATACGGTGGTGGCGTAAGAAAAACCTTGATCCCATATCGCCCCGTAGATATCGTATTTATCGTAGATATCGTAAATATTATAATATAATTAAAATATATCTGTAATTAAATTATATTATTATGTTCAGAAAGCCACCTGCATTTTTTTCGGTAATCTTACCTAAATAGAGGTAGCTTTTCAAAATTTCGACTATAATATATTCCCTGAAAAATAAATCAATAATTGTATTGATATAATAAGTATAACAATAATTGAGTTATTTTTCCGAAAATTCAATTAAAATAAGAAAATGTTTAGATGCCATCTATCGGTGTGAACTGAAATTAGCAAGTCCCGATTTTGTTGAATGTTTCGATGGGATGGCTGCTAGTTACAACTTGAACATTTGTACGTCACGGGTAGTTTTGTCTAGGACTTAAATAAGACTTATGTTGGAACGTAGGTCTGTGCCATTTCTTTATATTTCTAATACTAATGCATAATATTGACAAATTCGCGCTTATACCCGAAATTTTTAAAAGAACACCACGCCATCTAGTGGTGAATCCCCTTTATTAAGTTAGACGATAAAAGGACTTCTCTTTAGAACATTTTACTAAATAAAGCTCTCTTATCACTAATCATTGATTTCAAAGCTCCGTGACGCAGTGGCTTAGAAATAAGTTGGTGCGCTAAGGGCCGCGGGTTCGGACCCCGCACGGTACAAGTATTTGTATGGCCTACAAATAACTTTTCCGGATCTGGATGTTTATCCTTGTGATATTTATGTATGTAAACCACGCTACGGGAGAAAATCCTAATGTGGAGGACATTTAAAAAACAACAAACAAACCAAAACAATGCTACACAACATAATATGCATCTAAAATAGTTTGTATGTCGTAAAAGGCCACCGTTGCTTATGCAGTTCAGTGGACTTTTACGAGATGTTATAGAAAAAAGTAAAAAGATGTTTGCGTGAGTGCTTGTCAAGAAGATGAGCATGGATTCGACTTCACTTGAAATGTACGTGTATCTTTGTTGGTCTGAGTTTAGCTCATATAATAAAAAACATTTGTATGTTGCATAACTACCATAATTAAAAATCTAAAATTTTGTACCATCGACTTCAACATAAATTATTAAGAATAACTCAAAAACCATTGGTCAGACCTTGATCAAATTTATATGGAACCACATGTGTAGCACCAGCTTTCAAATTAAAAAAAAGGAATCATCGAAATCGTTTCACCCAGTAAAAAGTTATGAGGTAACACACATAAAAAACAACATACAGTCGAATTGAGTACCGGCTCCTTTTTGAAGTCGATAGATAACTTAAAACGCCTAAGAAAAATAAGTCTAGTGGAAACATAGATTACCTCCTAATAGATTCCGCATACAGGGCCACAAACGCGCGCAACACATACTTGCTGTAGCTAGCATACGAAGTGAAGCTAAGAATCACGACATCAGTATCGACCAAGTTTGTGATCCGTAGGCACGTCCGAGTTCTTGATAATTTAAAAATAGTTTTGTATCTAAAATACATTACAAATGGCTTCCTGTGCACGAAAATGGTGTGACAAGTCAGCTAAGACATCCAGTTATCAAAAAGATGGCATAAATTTTAATTGGTAAGTAAATTCTATTCTTATCACGTTAACCTATTTCAAATGCACCGGAGATCAACTTATACTGGTATATTGATGGTGCAAAGTGATAACAATTAAGCACCCGTTGATGTCTTTTTGAAATGTCCCTTTCACTCGTTACGTAAATTACAATAGTTGTCTTTGTCTAACAACAGCACGTGTATCGATAGTGTTGTGATTTTTAAGTCGATATTTGTTTAGTCATCGTTTAATTATTTTTATCGAAGTCATATTATTTTATAAAAATAGTGACGTATCATTGTGGTACCTATATGTTATAGGTTTCCTAAATGCCCCGAAAGGAAAAAAGATGTGGATCGACGCAAATTGTCGAGGGGACGAATGGTTTCCCACCTTTCTTCATAATATTATAAAAAACCGTATAAAACTGTTGGATTCTTGCCAGTTTTGGTATGGACTTTTGCATTTTTTTTAAAGATTAGTACTAACGTAAATTACACAATAATATCATTAAGTGGTTGAGTGAAACATGATATTCTTATATTTAGGTAAATGTTACACGTTGAAATCAAGCTATTTTGAACGGATTTATAAATCATAAAACTTGTAAAAGTTATAATGTGATTATTGTTTTGACTTGGTATTTAGTGTTACATGAACTTCAGTATTATCTTATTATAATTATTAAGTACATCTAAATTTGGAAGACGTGCCGTATGGTGTATTAATTAATAATACTATATCGGTAATGTTTTAAAAGAAACGAATATGTATTTCTGATTTAGATTACTGGTTCACCGCTGAAAGACGCGAAATACCCGCCAACACCTAAAAATCAGAGTCATTGCTTAGAAACGCCTACAAAACAAAAAAGAAATTTTTTTCCTATACCTGATACGCCATCTGCATCTCCAGTTAAAAACGTCTTTGTAGAAGAATCATCGAATTAACAAACGTAATGAACAAAAAATATAAAAAAGTTAAAAAGTTAAGTGATTCCAACAGAAGACTAAAAACACAAATAGTTTCTTTGAAGTCACTATTGGTAGAATTAGAAAACAAAAATTCATTAGCAGCGGAAAACAATGACGCATTAAGTTCCTTAGAAAAATCAAAATCAAGAAAATCAGGCACAATTGTTAGAAAAAAATATTCACCACAATTGAGAGCTTTTGCACTCACCATAAATTACTCAGCTAGGCTTATAATTATTTACGCAAAACATTTAATACTTCTTTACCTTGTGTAAAAACACTAGGAAAGTTTGTAGTTTTAACACAATTAAGCTTAATTATTATAAATAATAATAATAATAAAATAATATATGTATATATTAATAAAAATAATAAATATAAATAAATAAGCGTAATTAAACAAATAAATAAGCAGTTTTGTTAATGAGTATATTTTTCATGAAATATAAAAATCACCAATTCGATCACGAAAGTTGTAATCATGTCATTGATTTAACTAAGAGTGTTATGGAAAAATACATAGACATACTCGTAAGATTACTCTACTCATCCAGGAAGACAGATCCTAAGAATTCTGTGAGACAATTTTATACTAAGATTATCCATTTTAAAAATCAGTCAAATATATATTTATAAATTAAATGTACAAATAATTAATAAATGATTTATTTTTAATAAACATCAAATAAAAATTGATCAATATATTTATTTATCGTTATCAATAATCAATAAATCGCAAATTTATCGATCAACGTCCCAACCCTGTTCCATCACTATGGTTTGGTACATTCTAAGTTTGACCTTTAAATATCCAATCACAGCGCATTTGCCACGTCCCCCGCAACCCTTGCATAGGGCCAAAGAGCAATGGCAGACTTTCATACATAAAATTAGTTGTGTTACGGCCTACGGTTGCTCCCTTAAAGGATCCAATCCCCTGGGGCCCATCAGCAGAAGACTTCCCGAGCAAACGTAGGTCGGGCCTCCTAAGGCCACGTGGAATCTCTCCAATCACACTAAAATATATGGGGGAGCGTTATACTACGGCCAGTCGACCGGAAGGAATTTGGCGGAGTTCACTTACCTCTATCCAAGGCGACTGGTCCCTCCGGAGTCGGTCAGGTCGCATGTGGTTGTGTAGTGCAAGGGAAAGAATGGTGATGTGGTGTGTATCTGGGTGTGACTGATGGTGATTGAACCTAGACCTTAGCCGTCGGCAGCAGCCCGAGCGTCGACACCGCTCCAACTTGAGGGGGCCTTTCGAGGTTATCCACAGTCACTTTCTTGGTTCACCACGATGACAGTCACTTAACTCTATCGTACTATTAACTAGCTTACCGAAGCCACTAACTATCGCGGGGTATAAGATTACCGCACAAAACACGCCCGGATTTTCTGGGTCAAAGGTCACTACCGGTTCGCGTGGCAACAGATAGTTCTAAATACGGAGGCCGCACTAGCTTATATTGTCGAATGCACTTATACAGATTCTGAGTCGGACCCAATAAGTCCCGGGAAAGGCTATCCAAACAGGGAATGCGCGTTATAATTCCTAGACAGGATATTTACTAGACGCCCTAACTATTCCGCGGTTCCCGCACAAAATTAACAGCGTGCAAACATTAGCACATCTGGCCGATGACTGACTCGCTTGCGACCCGCGCGCCACTGCCACGCTCGGAAGAACTTCAGACCGGAATCGCCCGTGTGTGTGACGCCCGTGGGGGTCGAGGGCCTGGCAGAGCCCCGAGAGGAGACGCCGTTCGCACTCAGGCACAAAACGGCATGATGATTGCCCTGGCAATGCAGACAGGGCCGCCGATGTGGAGAGTCTCGCTGGAGGTGTCCTCCCAGACATGACCAGCACCAGCGGCGCTCCTTGGCGATAGTTCGCCTCGCTGGAACCGGCTTACCTAATAATTTCGGGCACGACGTTACCCGATGATCAGACGCTCGACAATATGAGCAGGGGGGGGGGGGTTGACGACGACTTGCCTGGAGGATTCAGCCTCTCACTGGGCACGTCTCGTAAGTCGTCAACAGTGCCCGCCGCGTTCTCGATCTGCCGGCACTACTCCTCCAAAAACCGCAGCAGGTCATAGAAGGGCGGAATATAGGAGGCCTCGTCCCCGCCGTACCTCTCCTCAAAATGGATTCGAAGGTCGAGAGGTAGACGGGACAGCACGATGCGGAGCAACAAAAAAGCCCATTCGCCCACTGGTAAACCCAGCCGCCTCAATGTATTACAGGCCACCAAGACTGGATCCAACAGGTCCGGACGCAGTCTGGCCCGGTCACTAAGCAGCGGGAGGCTTAGAAGCTGCTTAACATGCTCGTCTGCAATTCGCCGGACGTTGGCGTATCTTCTGGCTAGGAGGTCCCGAGCAGTCTGGTAGGCGTCGTCCGACAATCTCAAGTGGCCGACGACGCCCAGGGCCTCCCCCTCCAGTGAGGCCAGGAGGTACGCCATCTTTTGGCTCGGGGTCAGGTCACTCCGGGCGTCCACTAGGCTGTCGAAAAGACCAACGAAGGTCAGCCATTCGGAATGGACCCCGGAGAACTTTGGCAGGTCCAGAGTTGGGAGTCGTCCCAACAGCTCCGGCTGAAGCTGCTTCAGAGAGGACTCGGATAGGTTACTCATCCGAGCTTCACGCGCCTCCTCGGCATACCTGCCTTCAGCCTCGATCAACTCGTCCGTGAGCCACAAGAACTGCTCATAGTCCGCAAAGCAAGAGTCCAGGACTCCCTTCTCCACATCCGAATCCTCGAGCTCAGCGTAAGCCTCCTCCACTGCGGCCCTTCGAGCATCCACCTGCTCGAACCGCTTCATCAAGTTATGGACCCTATCCGGTCGACCTATCAAAGCATGGGCGCTTGTGGCCCAGCGCAACTCAGTCCGCAGACAACGGATCAGTAGCTTAGGCGATGTCATCACTATTAAATACAAATTACGACGCGGCTTGAGCACAGATTACAAAGATAACGAACAAAAAATACAACAAAAATTAACAGTTAATAAATGCAGTTCCTATCAAATCGCGTTGAATAGAAATTACACAAATTACGAATTACTACGTATCAACCAAATACAAATTAGCTCAAAAGAAAAGACACAATCAAATTAACAAATAACAAATACTAGTGCGATGAAATCAAGTTAAATTCAAAATACGCAAATACAATTACTACTCTTTAGTTCAAATACAAATTACAGTATAAACGAAGATACACATCACGGTCGATCAACAAAAAATGCCTAGCTCGGAAATCTACCCTTCGATAAGTAATCCACTACAACTATCCGACAACAATAATTAACCGATTACGTAAAAATAACCATCTACCTACATGACGTATATCTCTAGAAAAACTCCCGCTTGCCCAACCTAGGGCGCGGCTTTTCAAATTACCCTCTAACCAAAAAAAGGCAAGCAACATAGCAACAAAGGAAAATAATTCTATTATTACGTACAAAAAAATATTTTTACGTATTTCGGACGGGCGTGATTGTAGATACAAATTAAACCAATCAAACCAATGCTCCCTGCCACCAAAATTGTCTAATGTTTATCCAGCACTATGGTCGGGATCGACCGGGGAATCGAACCCGGAACCGCGCTCTGCTACCAGAATGTTACGGCCTACGGTTGCTCCCTTAAAGGATCCAATCCCCTGGGGCCCATCAGCAGAAGACTTCCCGAGCAAACGTAGGTCGGGCCTCCTAAGGCCACGTGGAATCTCTCCAATCACACTAAAATATATGGGGGAGCGTTATACTACGGCCAGTCGACCGGAAGGAATTTGGCGGAGTTCACTTACCTCTATCCAAGGCGACTGGTCCCTCCGGAGTCGGTCAGGTCGCATGTGGTTGTGTAGTGCAAGGGAAAGAATGGTGATGTGGTGTGTATCTGGGTGTGACTGATGGTGATTGAACCTAGACCTTAGCCGTCGGCAGCAGCCCGAGCGTCGACACCGCTCCAACTTGAGGGGGCCTTTCGAGGTTATCCACAGTCACTTTCTTGGTTCACCACGATGACAGTCACTTAACTCTATCGTACTATTAACTAGCTTACCGAAGCCACTAACTATCGCGGGGTATAAGGTTACCGCACAAAACACGCCCGGATTTTCTGGGTCAAAGGTCACTACCGGTTCGCGTGGCAACAGATAGTTCTAAATACGGAGGCCGCACTAGCTTATATTGTCGAATGCACTTATACAGATTCTGAGTCGGACCCAATAAGTCCCGGGAAAGGCTATCCAAACAGGGAATGCGCGTTATAATTCCTAGACAGGATATTTACTAGACGCCCTAACTATTCCGCGGTTCCCGCACAAAATTAACAGCGTGCAAACATTAGCACATCTGGCCGATGACTGACTCGCTTGCGACTCGCGCGCCACTGCCACGCTCGGAAGAACTTCAGACCGGAATCGCGCCGAGCCGAGTGACATCTGATGTCGATTCCGACAACAGAGTTTTGCGCGAACAAGTTGAGAAGAAATGGTAGCGTCTATATACCAAAAATATCTTAAAATGTTAAGCATCAGTCCCTTAATAACTTTCTTAAAGAATTTTGTACTGAGAAGGCGTCAAAAAAAAGATATTTACATTTGAACCTTTTTAGGTTATGTCCTATGTCACTTGGAAAAAGTCATGCTTCCTGTGGTTGTTTGATGTTAGCTTAATACATAATACATAATTGAGAGTTTTTAGATTATTGTATCTCTATTATATATTTGCATACTATAAATGTATATTTCTGGCATGGCTCTAGGGCTTTTGTACCATAGTGACATTCTCAGAAGGGCTAGAACCCAGAGCCGTAAAGTCAGTAAAAAAACAGTGACATTTTATTTTAGCTAGTGTTGGCATAACATTAAATGGAATTGTTACATAGTACTATGTTTGAGATAATGTATTATTATAGGAAATTCTTTGTAAGAGATTTATTCTCAGCCATATTACTTTTATTTTTGTTATTACTGATAGTACAGTTATTACTAATAATAACTTAATATAAAAATATTTTGTGTGTTGAGTTGGTGGTGTTACAAAGTGTATACGAAAATAGTAGGAATATACTAAATGGCAACATTTGAATAGAGTAAAATGATTTCAGTCATTTGATATTCCCAAAAATGTTTGTTTTTTTCTGTGGCTTTAATTAAAATACATTTTTATTTGAAAAATCACAGAAAAATAATAAAACTCATTTTATATATAACTTCTTTCTAGACGCTATAATTTTTGTCAACTATTTTTCTGCCATTGCTCTTTGGTGAACTCGAAACAGAACAAATATTCAATGATGCGGTATCTATTAGGAGGTAATCTGTGAGTGGAAAGAAGCTAGACATTGACGATTTTACCACTTGTGTTATTAGATATATTTTGGAGAGTTTTTATAGCGTAAAAAAAGAAATACCAACTGTCAGAAAAATGTTAGCAGTTGCAAAAACCGAATTGAACTAGGAAAGTTCCAATTCGTCAAAAACATAATTGAGAAAAATATTTTAAAAAAAAGCTGGGTTATAGATTCCGAAAAAATAAAAATATTAGATATTTATGTGGGACCACACGTGAAGCACCAGCTTTCAAATAAAAAAAGAATCGTCGAAATCGGTTCACCCAGTAAAAGGTTACGAAGTAACACACATAAAATTCAAACCCACTGTATATTTTTTAACAGACTTCAAAAAAATTACAAAAAAAATGCGGTTGCCAACCCGCTTGGCACCTATCAGGCAATCTATAGGGTAGACTTATGATCAGCAGTGGACTTTTATGGGCTGTAATGAATGCAATCGGTGGTTTTATTACGTTATTACATTAAGTTTATTTAATTTTTATTGAAAATTACAATCATTACGCTATGTGATGTATTTTGTACTAGCTGATCCTCGCGACTTCGCCCGCGTGTTATTTGGGGTTTTAGATTTTTTGCGCGGAACCCTAATTCTTTTTTAAAATAAAAGTAGCCTAAGTTACTCCTTATGACATCAGCTATCTGCCAGGCAAAGTCCCGTCAAAATTGGTCCAGCCGTTTCAGAGATTAGCCGGAACAAACAGACAGACAGACAGACAAAAATTTTAAAAATTGTGTTTTTGTTATAAGTATCGTATATACTTTCATTTGCATTTAGTAAAAAGCCGTAATTTTGACATTACAAACAGACACTTCAATTTTATTTATTTGTATAGATGATCTACTCCCATATATATATATGATCTACTCCCGTCAATTGATTGTGTTGTTTCAAATCAAATATTTTTCAACTGTCAAAACTACGTACATTTGTATTATTTTATTGTTATTTAGAGACCAATTTTGGCTTACAAATTAAAAAAAAAGATCAGTAAATATATAAGATAGTTATTATAATAATTATTTTTTGACTTCAGACATAATACATAATACATTTACAATTACAACCAAAATATAGCTGCAGCATGGCTCTACTGCAGCTATATTTTGGTTGTAGCACAAATGAGTCGACTCGACCGGGCAAGGAGCCCACTCTTGCAGAAATAGTACCTTAATGCTACCGTGTTTCGTACGTTGAGCGCAGAGAACCGGAGACTATTACCTCCGGTTCTCTACACTAGAAATCTTTACTAGAATCGTAATATTTTTGAATTTTATTAAATTTTCTTGTTAAAGTTATCCCCACACTAGAAATTTCTTTAGAGTCGTGGCGGAGGTTTGCATACATAAATTGTACTATGGCATACATTTAGACGTGGAACAATTATTTGAAGATCATATAATTAGTTGTTCCGTGCAATGTCCAAACCCGCGGACTCCACGCTACAGTTAAATGTTAAGTCACTGCGCCACGGAGCCGTCGAAATTGTTTTACATTTAATTATTATCGCTTTACTTAAGTAACAGTTACCCCTACGCTAGGATTTTCGCCTGTATCGTGGGAAGAGATAACATTCATAAATTACACAAAGTCAAACGTCCTGACCCGTAACAATTATATGTAGGCCACACATTGTACGTGGTAGAGCCATGCTGCTGCTATATTATGGTTGGAGCACGTATGGGTCCGCTCGACCGGGCCTACCACGCTTTCACAGAATACCAGCGTAAAATAGCAATTTAATGCTGCTGTGTTTCATATGGTGAAAGTAGAGAACCGGAGACCCTTTTTACTGGAAACGAGACATTCTATCTTAGTTCTCACGGGTGACAACGCATCTGCATTTTGATTCGCAAGCGAGGATGGATGTAGATGTCTGTAGGCCACAGCAACCACTTACCATCACGTGGACTGTGTGCTCGTTTGCCACCCTTATCCTATAAAGACTACATAATATATATATATATATATATATATATATATATATATATATATATATATATATATATGTTTTCAATTCGGGAGCGAACCCGTGACTTTAGTACGTTGCAGTTAATTGTTTAGCCACTGTTCTTTCTGCCTCTGTTTATTGAATGAAATTATATACAGAGCGGTGTTAGTGCAATGGGCACTTGTCGGTGCTAACTAACCCCCAAACAAATAGGTTATTTAAAGCACATATAAAATCTAAAAGCATCACACCACGATCCAGACCGGCGGTATCGATTCAAAATTTTTTTCCACATCTCTACGCAGACGCGAAGATATAAAATTTTTTATGACCCCCCCCCCCTCCTCTCTCGCGTCGCCCCTCTCAAAATTCGTCTGGCCGCTGCCAAGGAAAATCGAAGGCAACGAATGTGTGGGAGCTATTATTAGAGCCGTCGTTTCAAGGAAGAAATTATTTCCGAGGCCAAATAAAAAAGTTTATTTTAAAATGAATTGAGTATATTACATTTTTACATGATAGAGCCACGCTGCAACTACATTATGGATGTAGAACGAAAGGGTTGGCGCGACCGGGGAAGGACCACGCTTACAGAATACCGGCGTAAAATAGCAGTTTAATGCTGCTGTGTTTCGTATGGTGAATGTAGAGAACCGGAGGCCCTTTTTACTGGAAACGAGGCATTCCATCTTAGTCCTCACGGCAGTCATCGTCTTTCATCATACTTAGTCAGCATCTGCAAGATAGATGCAGATGTCTATGGGCCGCAGCAACCACTTACCATCAGGTGGACTGTGTGCTCGTTTGTCACCCTTATTCTGTTAAAAGAAAATAGGAGATAAGTTTTAATGTAAGTTATTACATGAGGTTTAATGATTTTTTTGATTTATGGACCACAGCATACACTTACATTAGGTGGACTGTGTGCTCGTTTGTCACCCTTATTCTATTTAAAAAAAAACATTCATATTACCTTAAACTCAAAAGGATAAAATAAACAATTTTTAATTAAAAGTAAAAACCTATTATTATATTATTTTTTTTATAGAATAAGTGTGACAAGCGAGCACACAGTCCACCTGATCGTAAGTAGATGCCATGGCCCATAGACATCTACATCTATCCTCGACTACGAATCAAAATGCAGATGCGTTGTCAGCCGTGAGGACAAGATGGAACGCCCCATTTCCAGTAAAAAGGGTCTAAAATAATATAATAATTATACATACTAGCATCTCGTATGAAGGTCAGGAGATACTATGTGATAATTATTTTATTTTTAAAGTTTTGAAGCCTGTATTTTTTTAAAGGTTTGCTTATGTTTCATTTATATTTTCTTTTAATATTTTTACCTATTTACTTTTAATAGTTCACACACCATATTATCCTCTATAACCCAAACAAGTTTTTTTTTTAAATAGAATTTTATTTATATGAAAAAAAAACATTATTTATATAAAGCAAGTGCTACTCACTACCAAATGTCGCACTCTGTGGTAGTAGTCTGAATAGAGTTGAGAAATTTAAGTACTTGGGCTACTGGGTCACTGAAAACCTAACTGATAATACTGATATAGAGCGGGAGCGCAGGTCGTTGGCTGTCCGATGTAATATGTTGGCTCGCAGGTTTGCACGCTGCACAAAACAGGTTAAGGTTACGCTTTTCAAAGCATATTGTCAGTCCTTCTATACATGCAGCCTGTGGGTTAACTATACACGGAGGGCATACAATGATCTGCGCGTCCAATACAATAATACGTTGAGAATTATAATGGGGTTGCCTCGGTATTGTAGCGCCTCTGGCATGTTTGCAGAGGCTCATGTTGATGGGTTTGAAGCCGTAATGCGCAAAAGATGTGCCTCCATGCTGAATCACATGCGGACGAGCACCAACATGATTCTCAGTGTACTAGCGGACAGATGGGATTCATCAATGTTAGGGCGTTGGATAAATCTGCATACTGTTAGACACACCACGACCTAGACCTATTTTAATTATAATTTTAATTTTAAATGTAATTTTATTTAATGTTATAGGTATTTAGATTATAATTTTTTAACAAATATGGATAATTGGTCTGAAATAAATGAATTATTATTATTATTATTATAAATAAGTAGTGCTAGTTTGTTATACCAGCAGTAAACTGTTACCTGATATATACCTATTACCCATCTGTAGAACTTAAATGATATTTAATGCATAGCAAACAACAAACAAATTTCCAAGTTACTTATTAAGTACTTATAATTTAAATTTTTAATAGCATTTTCATAACATTTACTCAACAATATGTTTCATTAAAAAAAAAATTCTATTCTGTTGTATTCAAATGGTTGCAAGACTCCTTTTCGCTTAGACAGACTCCTAGGTAGAAAAAGAAATTAGCTGCAGGAATAGGTACATAATATACATATATAACCATATTTTTCTACCAACTTCTAAAAGGAGACCGACTTCAAGAAGGACCTCATACCTTTTTTCTGGGTGAACCGATTTCGATGATTCTTTCTTCATTTGAAAGCTAGTGCTTCTCATGTAGTCCCATATTGATCAAGGTCTGATCAATAGTTTTTGAGTGTTTCTTAATAATTTATATTGCAGTCGGTTGTACAACATTTTTAATTCTAAATTATTACCTACAGCAACGCTTGCATTTCTGTGTACCTACGTGTCTCTACTGGTTTTGAAGGCTGTAAGGCATTCCATCTTAGTCCTCAAGGATGACAAGGCATCTGTATACTTCTTTGCATGATGTTGGCTGCAGGTTTGTCACTTGTGTTTTATAGAAAAAACTGTCAGTTTTTTTATGGGATAGGGTGACAAACGAGCACACAGTCTGCCTGATGGTAAGTGGTAGACATCTACATCTATCCTCGATAACGAACCAAAATGCAGATACGTTGTCACCCGTGAGGACTAAGATGGAAAGCGTCGTTTCCAGTAAATAAGGGTCTCTGGTTCTCTACACTCACCACACGAAATACAGCAGCGTTCAGCTGCTATTTATCAACATTGGTATTCTGTGAGAGCGTGGTCTTTCCTCGGTCGAGCCGATCCATTCGTGCTACAACTATACTACTAATATAGCTGCAGCATGGCTCTGCCACGTAAATAACAGTTGTAGGACTGTACGTCAGAAGTGAGAACTTCTTAGCTTCATATATATGTGTGTGTATCTAAGCGCGATGGTCACACGAGTTCAGCGATTTTTCCCCATCCCAAAAGTGTGCAACGTGCCTTAAAATGCTTGAAAATTTTTCAGAAAAATTGTTCAGAGCCTGTTTCGTCATCATAATTGTCACTCATCATGATCATCAACCGAAAAATGTCTACAACTAGATAAGGGTCTTACCCGTTGAAGGGAGGATTTTTCACAGCCGTTACTCTTGGCTGGCCGATTGAGGATCGCAGTACCAGACGTGAGCACCTCTGAAGCTGCCGCCCGTCGAAGCTCTGGATATTTTACGCCTGTCGTATCACTATCAATACAGCTCATCGCATGTCCACTTCCGCACGTGAGCCTCCGCTATAGATTGCCAGAAAGAAAAATCCTGAGTCATACGTGGTAGAGCCACGCTGCAGCTACATTACGGTTGTAATACGAATTGGTCGTCTCTCTCGAGGAAGCACCACGCCCTCACAGAAGACCACAACATAGACACACTGTCCACCTTATGGTAAGTTGATGCTGTGACCCATAGACACCAACATCTGTCCTGTATACAGGTCATCAGTTAAGAATCAAAATGCAGATTTACCGGTCAATATGGTCTCTCTTCCGGTTCTCGACACTCACCATTCCAAACACAAGCATTAAGCTGCTATTTTACACTGGTATTGACCCATAGACACCTAGATCTGTCCTCTATTCAGGTCATCAGTTAAGTATCAAAATGCATATTTACCGGTCAATAAGGTCTCTGTTCCGGTTCTCTACACTCACCATTCCAAACACAGTAGCATTAAGCTGCTCTTTTACGCTGGTATTATGTGTACTCGTGCTGCAACCATCTTATAGCTGCAGCGTAGATCTACCACATAAACTTTTTTTTTATAGGATAATGGTGACAAACGAGCACATAGTCCACCTGATTGTAAGTGGTTGCTGTGGCCCATAGACATCTACATCTATCCTCGTTTATAAGAAATATGAAATAAAAACATTTATTCAGTTCAAAAAATATAGAGATACTGACTTAGTTAATACTACTGTACTTTTGACTATCGTTGATCTTACCAATGGTGAAGTTAACAAGATTTCTGACAGCATCCTCTGTGGATTTACCTGAGCGAAAGCCATACTGGTTCTCGGACAGTAATCCATTTGACTCAAAGTATTTAAGCAGCCTCACATTTACCTCTTTCTCAATTATTTTTGAGAGAGTACCCAATAATGAGATAGGCCTATAATTTGCCGGCTCTGTAGACTGGCCAACTTTGTAAATAGGAATCACATTTGCAACTTTAAGTTCAGGAGGAACAGTGCCGCTAGAAATGTTCAGATTAAATATATGGGCGATGGGATTGGCTAAAATATATTTAGTTTCAAGGAATCATGTCCTATAGCAGAGCTAGATTTAAGTGATCCTATTAACTTTACAATTTCAATTTCATCTGTTGGGCAAAGGAATAAAGAAGAAAAGGTTTCTGAAATAGGCCGAAAATCCGTTCCGTGAGCTAGTTTAGATTCTGTTTGACCGGATCTTTCAAGCATAATATTAGCAAGAGTTTCCCCTACGGAGCTGAAGTAGCTATTCACTTTATTGAGAGATTCTATCCGATTAGACCCAATTTTAAGCAGTTCTTCTTTAGAATTTTTAGCACAATTAATACTACATATATCTTTTACCGTTTCCCATGTCTTTTTAATATTTTATTTTTATTTTCAAGTGGCATTTTCTTTTTATAATTAATTTTAACCTTCTGTAATATGTCTCCACAGTAATTCTTATATAATTTGTAATCATTTGCGAATCAAAATGCAGATACTTTGTCACCCGTGAGGACTAAGATGGAATAGAATAGAATAGAATATTTTTTTATTCAATATATATTACATGTGTAATTCTTATTGAAAGTCATTTTTTACTTTACCACTGGTTCGAAAAAAACCCTCTGTCCTGGGAAGAACCAGCAAGAAACCCAGCGGAACTTTTTATTTAAATAAATTTTACAATATAAATGATTACGAACTATTTACAAAATTTATTTTAGAAACTGCTTGGAAGCGATCACCTCATTCCCAGGCGTTATTATCAACCATGTATTCATTTATACTATAATAACCCTTTTTATACAGTTTCAGCTTAATAAAACATTTAAACTTGGTAATAGAGAGAACCTGTACACTTTCCGGGACCTTGTTGTAATAGCGTATACATTGCCCCAAGAATGAATTACTGACTCTGTGGAGTCGAGAAACTGGTATCACTAGCTTGTGTTTGTTTCTGGTGTTTACAGAATGTATATCACTTCTTTTACTAAAACTATCTTTGTTTTTGTGAACATACATTAAATTTTCGTAAATATACTGAGAGGCCAAAGTTAATATATTAATTTCTTTAAATTTATCTCTAAGAGACTCTCTCGGTTTTAGATTGTAAATAGCTCTAATGGCCCTCTTCTGTAAAACAAAAATAGTTTCTGAATCAGTCGCATTTCCCCATAGCAAAATCCCATAAGACATTATGCTATGAAAATAACTAAAATAAACTAATCTAGCTGTCTCGACACTAGTGAGACCTCTAATCTTTTTTACAGCATAGGCTGCAGAACTTATACTTGATGGAATGCCTTATTTCCAGTAAAAATGGTCTCTGGTTCTCCACATTCATCATACGAAACACAAGCAGCATTAAATTGCTATTTGACGCTGGTATTCTGTGAGAGCGTGGTCCTTCCTCGGCCGATCCGACCCATTCGTGCTACAACTATAGGTACTACTAATATAGATGCAGCATGGCTCTACCACGTATAAACTTCCTGACTACGGGCTGTTACCGAAAACTCAATAACTGAATGTTGGCTCGAACCGGCATTCTAACCCGGGAGCACATGATCAGCAGCCGGGTTTACGACCAGTAGGCCAACTAGGCAATCAAATAAATTTTAAGTAATTTAGAAAGTTTCTAAAGAATTTTATTGGAATGAAATTTCTTATCGGACGGTGCGAATTTGGCGAATGGGGGCTAGGCGACAAAAAGTGTGTAAGATTTTTCCGTCACGACCCCTTCTGACGTAGTGTAGATGGCCTTGGCGGCTATAAGGAAGCGAGATGGAATAATATCCATCTCCCTCGCACTTTTTCTTATCTTGCCATGAAGAAATATTATTTTGAATGACGCTTCATTTTAATGGGCGCTAGTAATTAATTTATTTGTATTTGTTAAACAATAATATTATAATACGTTTATCAATAGCAATATACTACGAAAGGAACTTCGTTCCAACCGAGTGTTCCACGACACTCACGCATATTTTCGTTTTAATTTTTTTATAAACCTTCGATAATAAGGGAGAGGCTGAAGGGGCGGTATTCTTGGCTCGGACTTTAGGCGATAGCAACCCACGACAAACCACTATAGCTTTATAGATTACATATAATTTACAGGTTATGTCTTCCTCTAAAATAATAATATGATACTTAAAAATGTTGTACTCATCACTACTTTTATTTTCTACCAAATTCAAAAAGAAGGACGTACTCTATTCGACTGTATGTTTTTTTTATGTGCGTTAACCTTTTTTCTGAGTGAACCGATTTCGATGATTCTTTTTTATTTGAAACCTGGTGCTTCTCACGTGGTCCCATATAAATTTAATCGACGATGACCAATAGTTTTTGAGTTATTCTTAATAGTTTTTGTTGAAGTCGGTTGTAGAAATTTTTTTATTTTAAATTATCGGTTTACCGTTACCGTTACAGCCTATTAAAGTCCACTGCTGAACATAGACCTCCTTCATAGATTGCCTCATAGGATATTTGCCATAGTTGTAATGTTACTGTTGATTTGAAAATTTCACCTCTCAGTGGTTCATGCGCTCCTGGTAGATTGTCTTCTATACATCCATCCACTACAGCCTATTAAAGTCCATTGCTGAACACAGGCCTCCTTCATAGATTGCCTCATAGGATATTTGCCATAGTTGTAATGTTACTGTTGATTTGAAAATTTCACCTCTCAGTGGTTCATGTGCTCCTGGTAGATTGTCTTCTATACATCCATCCACTACAGCCTATTAAAGTCCACTGCTGAACATAGGCCTCCGTCATAGATTGCCTCATAGGGGAAATATTTACCATAGTTGCCACGCTTGGGAAGCGTTTTTTATTTTTCGTCGTCATTAGAAAGACGCTGCTGCCCATCTCCTGATTTGTTTCCTCTGTTGCCTCTCGCTACACCCACGGAACGACATGGGTATTCTGACACCGCCACTTTACGGTGATAAAATATAAACGGCAGTAAAATTAAAATTATAGCCATGTTTCAATAATTGAAATAAGATCACCAAAACTCGAATTAGCATAACTTATTCAAATAGTTTGTATAATTATTGATTAAATGAGAAATATGTGTCATCTAACACGCTTGTATATCACTTAAATATCGCGTTCAGTATTAATGAATATGAATTTGTAACTTAATATGTACTCGTATCGATTATAAATTACTAGAAATTGGCCGCGGTTACGACCGCGTGTAGGTCGAAGACGACATTATTTCGAAAGTCTCAGCAACATAACACAGTGGCGATCCGGATATCATCGTGCGTTTTTTTTACTATTTGAGGGCAAAAAATCTGTTACCACACCAATCGATCGACGTCACTTGACTTGAACTGATTTTGATAAAAAAAAACACATTTGTTCAGTCCCTGGATGGTTTGGACTCACAATTAGACCCGATAGGTGGGGTTGTTATCGCGATCCAGAAATCACCCACGCAAAGTCGGAGCGAATCGCTAGTAACTCATAAATAAAACAACTTATATGTAAAATTATATATTTATTGCTTTTCGATTTCATTACATTTTAAACACTTTTAGGGTTCCGTACCCAAAAGGTAACCTTTTACTAAACCTCCGCTGTCCGTCCGTTTGTCTGCCAGCGGGCTGTATCTCATCACCCGTAATAGGTGGACAGTTGAAATTTTCACAGAATGTGTATTTCTGTTGGCGCTATAATAACAAATATAATAAAAATTAATAAATAATGAAAGGGAGCTCCCCTGCTAGAAACGTGTATTACGATAATACGGAACCCTTCATGTGGAAGTCCGACTCGCACTTGGCCGGCTTGTTTTCATTCGTTCAAAGCATTTTTGAAAACATAAGAACCATTGCTCTGAAGGCACGTTTTTCATTTGCTGATTGAAAACTATCACGGGTGCTTCTGCCTTTGTAAATCTCAAAACTCGTCAAAAGGAAAATAGCATGTTGCGAGGTCTGGACTGTGTGAGTAGAGTCATGAGCGTGACCTCCTTTTCAGCCTCTCAGCTCCTTTTCTCCTTTCCACCTTTTCAGAATCTAAAAATAACTTTGTCTTGTTCGTGATGCGCGTGGAAGTATTGGCATAGTGCAATAGAATGCGACTTTTTGATCGTTACTCTCAAACTTTTAGCAAACAAATGTTGATATTTGCATAAAATTGGAGAAAAACGACAAAAAAGTGGGTCGTAGGAACAGGTAGCTAAGAACACTCTCGACCAAGTCACCTTTCAAACAAAACTAAATTTAAATCGGTTCATCCGTTCAGGAGGATACCAAAGACACAACGTGTTATATGCTTAACGTGTGTAACACATACACACGTTAAGCATATAACACTTCTCCTTTCCGTCGAGGGCTAATAAAAAGGGCCAAGCCATTGGTGCTGAAGCCAAGCTACAAATGCCGGGTGGTTGAAACATTACGTATAACTGATCTTTAATTATATGTCTATGCACGGTTATTTTTCAGAGAGTAGCCAAATTTTAAACTTAAGTTCAAACATATAGATAATAATATACCATTATTGCAGTTTTTGAAAATACTAGTAAATAAAGCTTCTACTTTTATTTGAAATGATCCCAAACTTTTAACAGTGGTAGAGCCACGTGGCAGCTCTTGCTGTCGCACGGATGGGTCAGCTCGAACCGGGGTGGTACCACGACCTCACAGAAAACCAGCGTGAAGTAGAGGTTTACCTCTGCGTTTCGCTTGGTGAGTGCAGGTGGCCGGAGGCCCTTTTTACTGGAAATGAGGCATTCCATCTTAGTCCCCACGGGTGAAAACGCATCTACATTTTGATTTGTAATAGAGGATAGATGTAGATGTCTACTGCAACCACTTACCATCAGGTGGACTGTGTGCTCGTATGTCACCCTATCCTATATAAAAAAAAAAACTGAAAGTGATTGAGGAGCAACAATGTTTTAGCCTACCCATCGACCCTTACGAATGTGTGCGTGTGCAGTAAAATCAGTTAAAACAATTACCACACATTTTGAATTTAAAAGATAAAAAGACAGAATCCTTGAGATTTTTCTAATTAATTTTTCTTCACCACTTACCTATATTACTTATTCTGAACCTTCTGTGCAAATTTGTTCGGTTGTTGTAAAATAACCTCCTGTAGGTATACACAGATAATAAATTGAAGCGTCGTTTTTTTTCTTCATTCTGGCCAAAAAGCTTCAAGCTTATACAAAATAAAAATATACGTGCCTATAACATTATTTATGCGCCCATAATCTACGGCAGCTGTTGCCGTATTCAAATTTCGGAAGGGAAATAACATCATATCTCTTATCCATTTTAAACTGATTTAGACTTAAATTATAATTGCAGAACGCGAGATTACAAAGCTGTTTTAACACGTTTTTATTAGCTTCGCGTGGTATCTATCTATCTACATATTGGAGGGGAATCTTTTAAGGGGAGGAGCTAAACACAAGTTTTATAATGCCTTAAGGTATATGATTCACTGCAGTAAATAAAACCAGAAAAGTATATGACAGTTTTGAGGATACATGCTAGTTAGGTAGTGAGTTGAAAACATGACACTATTCATTTGATATGATAGAAAAAAATCACAAAGATACCTATGAAAACTTCTTTTAACGATTAAAACCATTCTAATATACGTGCAATCATTCTGATTTTTGTCAGATTATCCTACAAGCAACATATTAACATGTGATTTGATTATTAAGTCCAATCAACAGATTTTTTTTAAATCGGATACACTTATTTCTGAAAATAATACGTACGCATTTGCACATAAACGCCTGTGTACCGACAGAGGTCATTTCGCCGTTGTAGTCCTCTTAATGTAATTTTTGTTAAGTTGTAGACGGCCGATTTGATGAAAATTGGTTTTCGTATCAATGACAGATGACAATACAATAATTTAATAACTTTGTCCTAGTATCCTGATCAGGATCACCAGGATAAAATAAAATAATTATCAGGATCATCAGAGCTCATGAATCTTATATTATTATCTAGTATATGATTATCTAAACTTAGACTTTCAACAAAAACTTAAAGTAGACCTAAAAAAAAATAAAAAAACAACTTCCGCATAATTTGTTTCGTTCGTGCAAAAAATTAAATTGCTTCGGAAGTCGATGCTAAAGTATAGAATAAAATTAGACTTTCATTAAAAAATAAAAGTCGACTTAAAAAAAACTATAATGAATTAAATATGTTCCAGATATTAGATATTATTTTACTCATTATATGATAGCTCACCTATACAAATAAATAAAATTGAAGTGTCTGTTTGTGATATCAAAATAACAGCTTTTTGGTAAAGGCATATGCAAGTATATACGGTACTTATAACAAAAACTCAATTTTTAAAATTTTTCTCAGTCTGTCTGTCTGTTTGTTTGTTCCGGCTAATCTTCGAAACGGCTGGACCGATTTCGAAGGGACTTTCACTGGCAGATAGCTAATGGCTGATGGTATAATGCGTGACTTAGGCTAACTTATTTTAGAAAAAGAATTAGGGTTCCGCGCATTAAAACTAAACCCTAAATTACACGCGAGCGAAGTCGCGGGGAACAGCATATATATATATATATATATATAATTAATCAAGTAATGGTGTTTTATTGATAATTTAGGAGTTGTATTGGTAGAGTTATAATTCACACACACCTACTCATAATGTCACTTGACCACAAACTGACAATATAATTCTAGAAGTATTTATCACAACCCTTTTTTACTATATGTAGTAGGGTAATCAGTAGTTCGGAATAGTTTAGTAGTCAGTGTACACGTGGCTTAATAGTTACAATTTAGTAACAATTACAACGATTTCGTTCCTTTTTTCGTAACTACAATTTCGATATGTACAATTATTTTGAAAAACACTTACATCTTGTTTTAATAAGTTAACGATTAGGCCCTGAAAGCCAATGGAATCACTTAGCTTAGATCTTAGAGCATACTTGTAAATCATACTTGTAAATTATACATCTAAGACTTAGATGTATAATTTACAAGTATGCTTAAATCGGAATCAATATATTATCTAAACGAGTTATAATATGATTCGTACGATACCAGATTAATCTAATATGAAATGTTAATTAACATACTTTATATGCCTTACTGCTAAACGTTGGCTTCCTCTCATTTCTAGAAAGATTATTTTTTCTTTTAAAAAACGTTACCCCCACACTAGGATTTTCTCCTGTACCGTGGAGGCAGTTTACAAACATAAATTGCACAAGGACCAAACATCCAGACGTGGAATAAATATTTGTAGGCCATACAAATACTTGTTCCGTGCGGGATTCGAACCCGCGGCCGCCAGCGCTGCAACGCATTGCTAAGCCACTGCGCCGCGTTTACTTACTCTATACAAAGATTATCTCTTCTCTACATAATATAAAACAAAGTCGCTTTCCGCCGTCTGTACGCTTCGATCTCTTAAACTACGCAACGGATTTTGATGCGATTTTCATTACCAGACAGAATGATTTAAGACAAAGGTTTATAATATATGCATATTATATATTATATATTTTTTTCTGTCCGTGTGTATATGAGTGAACTCTTCCTAACGCTGGACTGATCACGATGAAATTTTGTGTGATTAAGTTGATTAGAGAATGGTTTAGATTCACAATTAAATCCGGTAGGTGGCGTTCTTTACAATTACAATCTACCAGATAGTAAGTGGCTACTGCAGCCCATAGACCTAGCCAACGTCAAACAAAGAAGGTAAGTACCAGTTTTTTATTATAGGATAAGGATGACAAACGATCACACGGTCCACCCGATGGAAAGTGGGTGTTGTGGTCCATAGACATCTACATCTATCCTCGATTAGGAATCAAAATGCAGATAAGTTGTCACCCGTGAGGACTAAGATGGAATGCCTCTTTTCCAGTAAAAAGGGTCTCCGGTTCTCTACACTCACCATAGGAAACACAGCAGTGGCTGCTATTTTACGCTGGTATTGTGTGAGAGCGTGGTCCTTCCCCGGTCGAGCCGACCCGTTCGTGCTACAACTATACTACTAATATAGCTGCAGCATGGTTCTAAAACGTCCTAGTAGCAAACCGAAATAACTCTTTTAAGATCCTCAGATTTAGGGTTTGATCTAAATCTAAAAGAATTCCGTTAAAGATTATTTTGTGATGTGGTCCCGTATAGATTTGAAGAAATTTTTTCAACTCTAACAGTGAATAAATAGGGGATAAAGATTTTAATGTAACTAATTAGACATCGTAATCGTTATATTAAACTCGAAAGGGTAAATAATTAAACTTTTAATTACAAGTAAAATCGATTTAAATAATATTTATAGTAGAAATAGACGTCTTAAAGATGGCGTAGTTTTTTTGACTTTCAAAAAGTGCTTTGTAAAAACTAACTATAGTAATTGATATTATTATATGACCATTGGTCACTGACTGTGACTGTAGAGTACAGCATCCATTCACTATCAGGTGAATTGAGTAACTGTTACACTGTATATTTACGAAATATATTTATTTCCTAGTCATTTCTTAAGTCTCAAGTCTAGAGTCTCCGCACGAAGTTTTTAATCGCTGAACACGGTGGCCGCAAATATAACAACGATTTGCATTAGTCGTGGGTACACGGGAAAGAGCGAAAACGGGAGAGGCACAGGTCCCGCTGTGGAGTTTCATGGACTAATGATCATTAAGAATATAATATACAGTATGTCACAAATTGAAATCTATAATTAGAAATCTACCGCTTTCGCCTTTTTCTTTTTTTATAGTGACATTGTAACCCACCAGGAATAAAGATGGCTGAATCTTTACTCGCTCAAAAGCTAAGTCAATTTAGTGAGGAAATGCAGCCAGCGTTCTTGGCCGCATTTATATGGGAATTATGGGATGATAATTTAACATTGTAATTTGACTTTTGCATGTTTTTAATATAATTATTAGATATTGTACGTATATTTTTATAAATGAAGAAATACATAAAAATATATGTGATGATAAAATTTTTATATATATGTATGTATGTATAAATATATTTTAAAAATTTCCATGTTTAATTCTGATACATTTATCACGCGCTTCGCGTTGAAGATAAACATCGCTGGGAATCTGCGATCCGAGGATGTGGGATATTATGATAATTAATATTTTATATCATCTAACGCACGGGACAGCGGTATGGATACCTGTTCTAAAAACATTTGAAATGAGAAAATGCCTGTGCCCAGCAGTAGTGCGTGTATAGACTGTTACAATATTCCCTATACAAAACACCGGCGATATTATTAAATATCAAACCGCTCACCAACGCAATCAATATAAAACTACAAAAAATTCTACACCTTGAAGTCAATCAAAATTTTTGTGACTATTCATAAACTCGGACGTGTTCCGTAACGTACTTCATAGAATAACCCCGTAACAAATTTCTATTTTGGTGGCAGGCGGCGGCCATTACATAATATTTTTGGTGTAATAAAAAAGTTTGAGTTAGGAGTGCTACATACAAATTTTATTATTAACTTTATTCCCCAGTAATAAAGCTTAATGTCAAATGTGTTGGAAAAATTGTGGATACCAGAGCGTTCGAAATTCAAAACAGTCCACACACGCGCCGCGTCATCGATTTTCGAAATGGAGTTGGGAGTTTGAGAAAGCGCTCCCGTCCCCCGCAACGTACCCGACGGTTTCCATTTACGATCTTTTTTATTTTTTGCTTTTTTTACTTGTCGAACCACGTGCGTATACTTTGAGATGCGACGGGGTGAGATATTTTATTTAATAGGGGTCCTTTTTTTCAATTATTTTTCATGTCATGGAACATTTTGTTGTGGTCTATACCGATAAAATTACAATAAAGTTTTAGCCTAAATATACGTCCCACTGTTGGGCACAGGCCTCCTCTAACTTCTGAGAGAGTTTTAGGGCAAGGAAGTGTTCACCTCAATGCGTGTTGGCGAACATCACATGTCTTCGAAATATTTTTTTGTGTTTTCTATTTCTATAGACATGCAGGTTTCCTCACGATGTTTTCCTTCACCGCCGAGCAAGTGGTAAATCAGGACTTAGAATTGCAATTAACAATTTCATTGGTGCCGGCAGTGGCGTAGCTAGGCGTGGGCGATCACAATCCACACGTTTGTCACTCGCTGTACTACAAATAAAAAACCTAAACGTTCAAGTGTCTCTAGCAATGCAATATTTCTTAAAATAAAAATATTAGTGTTACTGATCCGGACTGGTTGTGACACCAATGGGTCGGCTCGGCCGGGAAAGGGCCACGTTCTCAGAGTAAAATAGCAGCTTAATGCTGCTGTTTCGTATGGTGAGTGTAGAGAACCGGAGAGCCTTTTTACTGAAACTGGAAATCATCATACGAAACACAGCAGCATTAAGCTGCTCGTTTTACGCTGGTATTGTGTGAGAGCGTGATCTTTCCCCGTTCGAGCCGACCCATTCGTGCTACAACCATAATATAGCTGCAGCGTGGCTCTAGGCTCTACCAAACAAAATTGGCTCTCTGTATCCTTCAGATCGGAACACGGTAGCATTTTTTTTTATAGAATTAGGGTGACAAACGAGCGCACAGTCCACCTGATGGTAAGTGGTTGCTGTGGCCCGTAGACATCTACATCTATCTTCGTTTGCGAATTAAAATGCAGATGTGTTGTCAGCCGTAAGGACTAAGATAGAGGACACTCTAACCCTTCTTACTGGAAAAGAGACATTTTTCCAGTAAGAAGGGTCTCCGGTTTTCTACACTCACCATACGAAACACAGCAGCAATAAGTTGCTATTTTACGCTAGTATTCTGTGAGAGCGTGGTCCTTCCTCGGTTATAGTGACTTAACTAGGAGTAAAGTATTCTGTGCTTAAATACTGTTTCCTTGACTTTTTAACAGTGAAACCCTTGACAATATCGTCGCAACAAGGGCCAATAATTTTACGTCCACCAGATGTCGCTAGTTGGAGTGAGCTAAAGTTATTTGTTACACAAGGCCATTCTAATTGAGAAATTGCGTTTTAAATAAGACTTTATCGGTTTCTAGAGTGAGTAAATACACAAAGCAATGCCTCAGTGGATTGTCTTTTTAATTTTTTGCAACATTTTTTCCTCCTTTAATATAAGTATAAGGAATATAGGTACGTTGTTTGGTTTATCCATCTCTTAAACAATTAATATAAAATGTAAGTATTTCAGAAAAAACATTTATCCTTACATTTTCCGAACAAAATAATTCCCCGCTATGAAATCTGTCAAATATTTCACCTCACTTTCAATGCAAAGTAGTGATATCGTTAATCGTTCCTACTCCATCATAGTGCGACATGGATTTTTAATATCTTGTTTTTTATTTCTTTTTAATCTTTTAAGTTGTGAGTATAATCTTTTAAATTTAAATTTGTAGCCATCAAACTTAAGAATATAGTTGTACTTACATAATGAAATATCTTCTTTTGGAAAACCTGCAATTCATCCTAGATCGAGTTCTTAAACGACAACAGTGGTCAATAGGTATACAATACAAAAAAACATGTTAATCTATTTTAATACGAATAACAGTCACTAGACTTTTTTTTTTATAGGACAAGGGTGACAAACGAGCACACAGTCCACCTGATGGTAAATGGTTGCTGCGGCCCATAGACATCTACATCTATATTCTGTTACAGATCAAAATGTAGATGCGTTATCACCCGTGAGGACTAAGATGGAATGCCTCATTTCCAGTAAAAAGGGCCTCCGGCCACCTGCACTCACCAAGCGAAACGCAGAGGTAAACCTCTACTTCACGCTGGTTTTCTGTGAGGTCGTGGTACTACCCCGGTTCGAGCCGGCCCATTCGTGCGACAGCAAAAGCTGCCGCGTGGCTCTACCACTGTTGAAACCATGTACCATGCCTATAACCTTATATGTATGTGTATGTGTATATAGCATCACCAGTGCTGTCATCCGCATAGCAATGAATGCTACTGGCTTGCAACATATCATTGATATGCAGAAGAAACAGCGTTGGTGATAGCACGCAGCCTTGTGGAACACCAGCGTTAATAGGCTTGTAGTCGGAGCATGCACCGTCTACAACGACCTTGATGCTCCAATCTGCAAGAAAGCTGGTGATCCAATTGCATAATTTCTCGGGAAGCCCATAGGAAGGGAAAATATAATATATACAAAAAAATAAAAATAAAAATATAATATATACCTAACGAAAATACTGATTAAATTTTTTGTTAGTAGGTAGATGAGATATGTAGTATTTCACGTTTTTTTGAAATTCTCTTATCAGTTCAGTTAAATTGAACCATTTTTATAAGTTAAGTATTTTTAAAGTTATCGAGATTAATATATTAATTTTTTAAATTACCTATATTCTTAAGTATCCCGAACAAAACCTCAGGTACTGTTTCTTTCGACTATAGCAATTCCCATAGTTATAAATGAAAATACGTGCAATATGAAAAGAAAAAATTGCGAATATTGATATCACAAAAATTGTTCCCAAACAAAATCAAATATCGCAGTTTACAAAAAATATCGCAATTATCAAATAAATCAAATCTTAAAGTTAGTTTAGTTAATGCATTTAAAGTGTAATAGCGAGTGATAATATGCTTTTATCAGAAGTTTAAATAACCGTTACCAATACAGCCTATAAAAGTCCACTGCTGAACATAGGCCTACGGCATAGATTACCTCATATGGCCTCATATGCCCGATTTTGCCATAGTTTCCACGCTTGGCAGGCATTTTGCCGCCGCAGTTTTATATAATTTTTGAGTTTTTTTTTTATAGTATAGGGTGACAAATGTGCACACAGTCCACTTGATGGTAAGTGGATGCTATGGCCCATAGACCTGCCCCTCAATTAACAAAACCGTTTTCAGTGCCTAGAAGATTGCAATGCAGTGGAAGATATAAATGCCAAGCTCGTGAAAACTGTCCATACGGTCGGAGCTAAGTTTTGCAAGACCCGGCGCAGAAGAACACAAAAACTCTCCGATCACATTATTAATCTCACGGCTGTTAGGCGGGAAATGTAGCTGCAGTCTTCAGTAGATTTGACAGCATACAGGCAACTGAACAGACAGATCTCCAAATGCATGCGGCGGGACTTACGCAACTTTAATACTGCTCGTATTGAAGAAGCGATCGAGCGGAACCAGGGCTCCAAAGTCTTTGCCAGAGATCTGTCTGCCACAAAGTGCCAACTGTCGAAGCTGAAGACCGAATGTGGCAGCATCGTTTCCGAGACACCTGAGATTTTGAATGAGATTGAGAGGTTCTATGGGCAGCTGTACACGTCATCGTTGGAGCCACACGCAATTGTGAGTAACGATCCAAGAGCAATTCTTATCCGACACTATTCCGATGATATTCCGGACCTCAGTCTGAGCGAGATTAGAATGGCTCTCCAGCACCTTCATAACGGCAAGGCACGAGGCGAGAATGGGATTACAGCGGAGCTTCTGAAAGTGGGTGGAAAACCGGTACTTGAAATCCTTCAGAAGCTCTTTAATTCCGTCCTCCATGGTGGCACTACACCGGAGGCGTGGAGCAAAAGTACGGTGGTCTTATTCTTCAAGAAAGACGACAACGCTCTCTTGAGGAACTACAGACCGATTTCCCTTCTGAGCCACCTCTACATGCTGTTTTCGAAAGTCATTACGAACCGTCTCCACGACGTCGACTTCCAGCCTCCCGAACAAGCCGGTTTCCGAAAAGGCTTTACCACCATAGACCACAATCTACCCTTCCGCAAATTGTACAGAAGTTCGAGGAGTACAATTTGCCACTATGCTTAGCGTATGTGGACTATAAGAAAGCCTTTGATTCCGTCGAAATTTGGGCGGTGCTGCAGTCCCTTCAGTGATGCCAAGTTGACGGACGGTTCATATCGAAGTGCTGAAGTGTTTGTACAGTAGGGCTACGATGGGTATCCGAGTACAGAACTGTTCTGTGTACAGTAGTTCGTGTCGCTTGAATATCGAGATTAAAGGAAATTTCACAAGTTACTTATAGGATATAAGTGTGCAAACGATTAAGACACTTAATCTCTCTCCTGAATCGGCAAACCGCGAATTATTGCGATGGTGTCCTTATTTGACACCAATAGAAGACAAGTTAATTTATGAAATACGAACGCATGCCGTTGAATAGAGCGCAAGCTGAAAGTCGCCTGATCAACATAAAAAATAAACTCGATAAGAATATCGAATTGAAAAAAGAATATGAGAAGCAAGTCGAAAATCTTTTTGTTAACGGTTACGCAGAGAAAGCGAACCACATTTCCATTTCCCCACGCACGTGATATCTTCCTAATTTTGCGGTAACTCATCCGCAAAAGATGAAAATAAGACTTGTTTTCGACGCCGCCGCAAGGACAGGCGGACGCTGTCTTAATAATGCATTGTTAACCGGACCTGACTTGTTGAAGTCATTATTCAGTATTCAATATTCACTAATACGATTCAGAGAAGGAAGAGTGGCAGTAATGGCAGATATTAAAGAGATGTTCCTGCAAGTGAAAATTCGCGAGGAAGACAGGGAAAGTCTCCGATTTCTGTGGCATCACAACCGTGACGCGTCAACAGAAGAATATAGAATGACGTCACTTATATTTGGAGCAGCGTCATCTCCGTGCACCGCTAAATAGCGCGCATCTCTTTCATTTAACATCATCATCATCATCATCATTACAGCCATTCACAAGTTCACTGCTGAACATAGGCCTCCCCCAAAGAATGCCACAAAGCACGGTCCTGAGCCACCCGCATCCATCGACTTCCTGCATGTCTTACCAGGTCGTCACTCCATCTCGTGGGGGGACGCCCTACACTTCGCCTACCGATACGAGGCCGCCACTCGAGAACCTTTCTTCCCCATCGGTTGTCGGTTCTTCGAGCTATATGGCCGGCCCACTGCCACTTCAGCTTACTAATCCGTTGGGCTATGTCGGTTACTCTGGTTCTACTGCGGATATCCTCATTCCTAAGTTTATCACGCAGAGAAACTCAGTCCCTTCAGCGGTGCCAAGTTGACTGTCGGTATATCGAAGTGTTGAAGTGCTTGTACAGTAGGGCTACGATGGCTATCCGAGTACAGAACCAGAGTACGAAACCTATCCAATTGCAGAGAGGTGTAAGACAGGGTGACGTCATATCCCCGAAACTCTTCACAGCTGCATTGGAAGACGTTTTCAAGCTTCTGGACTGGAAAGGATACGGTATCAACATCAATGGCGAGTACATCACTCACCTTCGATTTGCCAACGATATAGTCCTTATGGCAGAATCGCTGGAGGACCTAAGCACTATGCTCAATGACCTCAATAGTGTTTCCCATTTAACATATTTATGTGGAAAATAGAAATGCGCAAGATAACGCACATCTCTATCCGAAGCA
The DNA here is from genome assembly GCA_963668995.1 of Parnassius mnemosyne. Taxonomy (NCBI): domain Eukaryota; kingdom Metazoa; phylum Arthropoda; class Insecta; order Lepidoptera; family Papilionidae; genus Parnassius; species Parnassius mnemosyne. The sequence goes on along the minus strand of CAVLGL010000082.1, from coordinate 7,173,023 downwards.
GCTTCCGCGACGGAAAGCAATTTTTATACGGATGACTATCTACAGGCATTTCTCTACATGACGACGGCCGAAAAGATCTAGACGATAGGAATGAATCGCATAAACATGCTTCTCCAACTAAGGGGATGGGTCAGTAGCCAATCCGAAGTTTTATGTAAAATGAAAGATAAATATAAGAGCGACAGTGCTTCGCTAGGCGATAAAGTTTAGCTAGAAACGGATGAAGTAAAGTCACAGAAAAGCGTAAATACGTTAAGAAAGGAAGAACCGTTAAGTCTACCCGACTAAGTACGATTTAACAGCTTTAGAAGATTCCTTGGGGCAACTGCGCGTACCTTACAAGCGGTAGAAACATTTAAAAGATTGGGAAAGTCGATTAAAGGACCCGGCAATCCGCCAGAAAAGTCGGTTATGTGTTCCGACGAATTTTTATCAAAGTCGGTTAAAGGACCCGACAATGCGTTGGAAATAGCACTTTTAAAAAGGGCTGAATTATTAATCTGGAAGTTCGTTCAAGACGAGTGTCCACTCGGAAATAAACTGCTTAAAAATGGGCAAAAACTTGGAGAGATTGTTGGCAACGCGGGGGTCAAAAATAAAAAAAAACACTTTATCAATTTGTAAAAACTTCTGTAATATGTATTGAAATAAGTAATAAATGTTTCAGGATTGCTATGTGTGTTAATAAGAACAATGCTGCGTTAAAAGTTTTTCAGGCGTGGGCCATATTACCCGCCTTTTTCAGGCGGTTTCAGGAACTGACTCACTAAATGGAAAACCAATATACAGCGACCGGAATTAAACCCATGTTGCTATATTTTAAAAGATAAATGCCAAGAAGGCACCCAAGACCGGCCCATAGTTATGGGTCGTAAGGAATACTCAGGTAATGGGGAGAACCCCGAGGCCTGTACCTGTAGCGCAGAATGCGCACAGAAGAACACAACGTAGGAAATTCGTCAGCGGAACGCGTAGTGTTTCTATATAGTTTGTGGACAGCGGACATCCCACTTCCCGGAGGACTGGAAAATCGGCAAGGTGATCGTTCTGCCGAAACCCGGGAAGGACAGGCGTAGAGCAGGCAGTTATAGGCCGATCACGCTGCTACCGCACATAGCTAAACTGTGCGAAAGATTGTTGCTCAGAAGCTTCCGCCCGTGCGTACACCCTCGGGCGGAACAGCACGGATTCAGGAGGGGCCACTCTACAGCAACACAGCTGACCAGGGTGCTGCACTATCTTGCGGCCGAGTACAACCGCGGCCGCACATCGTTGGGCGTCTTTCTCGACATAGAGAAGGCGTTCGACAGGGTGTGGCACTCTGGATTACTTTACAAATTAGAAACTCAAAGAAGTACCCCTCCTGCTATGTTGCGGCTAGTGGCGTCATTCATCAGAAATAGGAAGTTCTACGTCTGTGTAGAGGACGCCGAGTCCGCAGCAAGACCAATTAGAGCCGGCGTACCGATCGTACCCCTTTTGTCGCCGATCCTGTACGCGGCTTACACCAATGACATCCCCAACCTGGCAGACCACCTGCACGAATGGGAAGACGATGTTGAATTAGCACTATACGCGGACGATAGTGCCTACTTCACATCGTCTAGAAGAGCCCACATAGCCACTGCCAGGACGCAGCGCCTGCTGGACCTGCTGCCACCATGGCTGGACGAGTGGAGGATGGCCGTCAATGTTGGCAAGACGACCGCTCTGCTCACTCGCCGCTTCAGGAACTTCCCACCACCTTTGACGCTCAGGGGCCAGGAGATCAAGTATCAGAAGGCCGCAACTTATCTTGGATGTCGGATAGATCGGATGCTGCGCATGACCGCGCATGACGATCTCGTCTTCCGTAACGCCAGATGTGCGCGGATGGCGCTCCGTCCCATCCTGGCATCCAAGTTACCGCTTAGACAAAGCTGAGACTATATAAGATGTACATAAGATCAAAACTTACGTACGCTGCGCCGGCCTGGTACGCGCTCCTGTGCGATCATCAGAAGCGGCGACTACAGGTCCAGCAGAACATATCACTACGGACCATCACCGGTGCAGGTCGCTACGTCCGGAATGCGGCCAACCTCATAATGGCGACCATCGAGAAATTTGTGGCCCGACTTGCGCGCGGCATTTTCGACCGCGCCGACAATGGGCCACATGAACACCTACATAACATCGCACCTCTACATGCTCGGCCACCGGACGGGCGACCTCTGCCAAGAGAACTCCTCTCTATAGCGATTACAGAGTCGAGTAAAATCCACAATGCCATAGATAGGCCAACTTAGACGCCTGGCCGCATTAGCCGCCTATAAGACGACACCAGATAAACCTCAGACCGAATTAGGCGCCTTTTTCAAGCATTGGCCGAATTAGGCGCCTTTTTCAGGAAATCGGTCATATCATACCACTTTTTCAGACATTGGCCATATTACCCGACTTTTTCAGGCGAAAAAATTCTTTCAACATCAGCGCCCGGGGAATTAAACCCTGGGGCGCTGCAACATATCAACAACGCCAGATTGGCTCCCACGACCGGTGAGCCAATGACGAAGGGGGCATGCCCCGAGGCCCGACACCTGCTGTGTGCTATCAAGCATACATGCGGAAGATAACGTAGTGTGGAAATTCGTTTAGCGGCCAACCTAAAGATGGAAACCATAGAAGAGTTTGTGGTCCGACTGTCGCGCGGTATGTTCAACCGCACACCACACCCCCATTTGAACAACTTTGCGCCGCTACACGCCCGGCCCCCGAACGGGCGACCTCTACCAAGAGAACTCCTCCCTATATAGATTAGGGAGTAGAGTAACAACCCACAATGTCACAGACTGACCAACAAAGACATTCATACCTTCATACATTTTTATACCATTACGCATCGACCCGGGAATCGAACCCGCGACCGCTGTTTAACGCTGATTAACGCCAAGAAGGCTCTCAGGACCGGGCCATAGTAGTGGGCCGTGAGGAAAATCCGGGCAATGGAGAGTGCCCCGAGGCCCGAGACCTGCAGCGCTAGACACTTGCAGAACAAGACATTGTAGGAAATTCGTTCGGGACCAGGTACCAGTTTTACAGTTTAAAGCAAGAAAGAACGCAATAGGGAAGTGATAGGAATAGTAGCGAAAGATTTAACGTTGCTCTCTTATGGGGAAATTACGAAGATAAAATTGCTGTTTCATTTCCTTGCTGCTGCACCTTCTAAAAAGAGGAAAATACAGTCTAATGAATGGACGTCAAGTCCGGCACCACTCCAAAGGGACTCGTACTTAGTCGTCTAACCTTTCTTTTCAGAAAGGGCAACAGATGTTTTTGTGCGGCACTCCTTCTCGGGGGTCACGTCCACCTCGTTGTTCCCGTACCCAACGTGGCGTGATTTCAGTTTCGTGGTGTAGAACGTCAATGACTGATTAACCCCTGTCTGTTTAGACCCTTTCAATATGAAACAAAAGATAATCTTAATTTTAATAAATTACCACGCCTAATATAATTAGTAGGCTCGACCAGTGACGTAAGTTCGACTTTATACTGTACTATACAATCATTAAATTTTTGTTAATAATAACGATTCTAATCAAGATGTTCTTTGGAAATTATTTGGGTTTAGTCACTTATTCAGTTTGCTCTCGGTTTTCTATATATTTCTATTTTATCTAAGCGATTCCACCCAACATGTGCGTAAATTATTTCCATAAAATGGTAAGTTATTTGTTAATATTATTAAAGTGTACTCGCTCTAATATTATTGTTAATTGTTAATAACATTCATTAGTATGAAATACGATACAAGTTTACATTACAACTCATGGTAAATGGCCACCATAAACCATGGACTTCGATACAATGAAATGTCTGTTACAGTAGACAGTAGTAACTATTCATACAGATTGCAAAGCATTAAGGAGCTCTGCCACTGTGTACAGTGCTAGTAACATTGAGTTATATGTACTACGTACTAGAGAAGCCATTCCGAACATTGACTATGTTCAACTGAACTGTAGTGCAATCCATACAAACTAAATTTTGCGTAAATTGAAGATTTGTGGATTCCACAAAATAATTATTAATACATTTTATTTAGAAATATGTTTGTTTACATTAAATTAAGATATTTTATATTAAATTCTTATATTAATTTTATATTAATATCTTATTTTATATCAAATTAAAGTCTTCGCGCATGCGCGACTACTACTCCCGCGCATGCGCGAAGACATAGAGAAGGACACAATTTTTGTTTGGAATGGCTTCTCTAGTACGTAGTACATACAACTCAATGGCTAGTAAAATCTAGTTTTGATAATGAATAATCAAATCAACTACTGTACCAAAAGTGATTGCATCATGTTTCAAGTTACAAAAATCATTTAATAATTTTTCACAAAGCTAATATGAGTATGTAATCGCCCCGTAAAGTGAAGGTTTGATGAGGGTTTTAATTTTTCAAAAGCATATCTTATTTAATGCCTACGTAATAAAAGGGAGCCATATTGTCACAATACCATGCTTCTACGTCCCTTACGTGCGTTATATCAATATTTTTCATTTTTATCATTAATTGGCGATACGCCCCAGTTTCGCATTTCGATTTCTGGATCTCGTTTTTTTCATCTTTGTGCTCTGGACAGACGAGCCTCATTTTAAATAAGATTAGACTTTAATAACATCTAAACAACACTCATTGATTCTAAGCTAATTATTTTATTTTATCTTGGCGATCCTGATCAGGACACTAGGACAAAGTTATTACATTATTGTATTGTCATCGGTCTTTGATACGAGTGCAAATGTTCAATTCAATCGGCCGTCTACAAGATGGTGAAAATTACGTGAAAACATTCCATTACATAGATAGACAGATACACGTGAAACTAATGAAAATGTTGACGTTTGACTAATGTCCAATTCGTCCAATTCCTTCGAAAAATTAACCTTTATATTTTTCGAACAAATTGACTTCCTCCGCTATGAAATCTGGCAAATATTACACCTTTTTAAGTGGCGCCTTGGCCACCGATTAATCTATGTAATGTCATGTCATCATTTGAGCATTTTAGATCTCTCTATCTATTTTCATTGATTTAAAAATCAACATTTTCACACATATTATTTACATGTAAATGAAGCCTCACAGAGACATAACATAACGCTTCTTATAATTTTAAACGTAGAATAGAACTTGTGTATCGACTACTGGCAAACTATGGGTAGTGCTAATTTATATATTCAAATTTGGAATTTATATTCTCACGACATTTTTGCTTTTTTTTGTGTTTTGATGTTTTTTTTTTATCTCTGACTTGAAATGTGAAAAATAAACTTTTTGTTATTTAAGAATAAAAAAGTAATGATTAATTTAAATTATATTACCATAAATTTTATTATATTAATAAACTTCGACAACACTGACCAATGACGGCACCTACCGACTACATAAGTAGCATAATATAATATTTTCACTAATGATACGCCACGGCTTCGCACGTGTGAGATCTGGGTCGCGACAATATCGCCACCTACCGGTTTCAATTATACTTATGACCCAATAAGAACTCAAAATCGGCCGAGCCGTTTAGTAGATGAATTACGAACACACACACACACCGGAACATAATATATAAAGATAGAGAGTTGCGTAACACTGTGGGGATTTATGAGATCGCTGAGTTGCTGTTCTCTGGGTATACAGTCCATCTCGTTTACCATCGGCGACTTAGGGACCTTCAAGAAAATAGCCTACTCCTTTTTAAAAGGCCGGCAACGCACTTGCAGCTCCTCTGTTGTTGCAGTTGTTCGTGGGCGGCGGTCGCCACTTACCATCAGGTGAGCCGCATGCTCATTTGGGGGAATGAGCATGCGGCTCTCCTATAAAAAATAATAATGAAGATGATGAAACAATTGATTAGATTGCAGCAACGAAAAGTTCACCGACCCTGCATTATAATTATGATAATGTATTCAAGTATATACATGAAAGGTATCTGACAACGGCATCTCTAATTACTAATGTCACTACACACTTACATTGACAACGACACATTCTTAACGATCTTATTTTTTATTCTTTAAAAAAAAGACGTTGTCACCAGACTAGAATTTTCTCTTGTACCGTGGAGAGTGGAGACAGTTAACAAAGATGAATTGCACAAGACAAACATACCGACTCGGATCAGTTATTTCTAGGCCATTCTATTACGTGGTAGAGTCAAGCTTCAGCTATATTATGGTCGTCGCACGAATGGGTCGGCGCGACCGGTGTAGGACCTCTCACAGAATACCAGCCTGAAATAGAATTTAAAAGATATAATTTAAAATTAAAATTTTGTACAACCGACTTCAATATAAATTATTAAGGATAACTCAAAAACTATCGGTCAGACCTTGATCAAATTTAGCTGGTGGTTCTCATGTGGTCCCGTACATGAGAAGCACCAGCTTTCAAATAGAAAAAGAATCGGTTGACCCAGAAAAACGTTCTGAGATAACACACATGAAAAAAACATACAGTCGAATTGAGTACCGCCTTATTTTTGAAGTCTGTAGAAAGAGGACAGAATGTTTGAAACTTTTTTTATTAATTTTTCTTCACCATTTGTCTATATTACTTATTCTGAACCTTCTATATATACAGACCCAAAAAAATTCTTTCGAGTCCGTCCTGGTGGATCTTTACCTATTTTTGCCACTAAGCAGTAGAGCATGCACTAGCATGCACTGCTAAGTTGCGGTACGAAGGTATAGAGGACTAGTATAAATTGAGGCTGCGACGAGTTCCCTCTAGGTTCTGGAGGTTAAACTGTACGTTCGTTTTTTTATAGAATAAAGGTGACAAGCCATCACACAGCCCACTTGATAGTAAGTGGATACTGTGGCCCATAGACATCTACATCTTTCCTCGATTAAGAATTAAACTGCAGATGCGTCGCCACCCGTGAGAACTGAGATGGAATGCCTCGTATCCAGTAAAAAGGGTCTCCGGTTCTCTACAATACGAAACACAGCAGCATTAAGCCGCTATTGTACTCTGGCATTCTACGGGGACGTGGTATTTCTACGATTGATTCATTGGCTCACGTGGCTCTATCATGACAAATCTTATGATATGATAAAAGAGAGAAAAAGTAGGTAACTACCCAAAAAGTGTAGGAAAGTTTTTGATTTAAAAAAAATCAACACTTCGAGGATTCTCTAGAAAGAGAGGTAGCGACTGCGTGCCCGTTACTTCGCTTTATTATCTCTTTCACACTTTGTTTACTTCTCTAAATTATAACGGAATTTAATCCATTCTCTGTGCTTATGACACAAATGCGTGAATATTCTTTAAATATCTAGAAAATATAACATTCGATATTCATATTTTTTTAAACCTGTTTCTATTTACATTTTATTTACATATGAAAACATACATTCATTGACCTTGGCGATATCAAGTTTTGGATCAATCGTTTACAAACCGGATCCGATAAGACATGTCTATAAATTATGACAGATCTTTTCGGAACTAAACTAAAAATAAAACAAAAACTAGTTTCGATTTGCGCGATATGAGAAATATGGTAACCAACTCTATGAGACATCCACGCGACATTTTTTTCATTTATAAAGAAATTTTGTAGTATTCCAACATGTGTGCTCACAGACAAAACTGTTCGAAATGTGGGAAAAACGGTAATGATTATTTTCTTTTTGGTGTGTGCCGATCCATTTAGTGGTCTTACTTTGTTTTTTTTTTATAAAAGTGGGGGCAAAGGCAAACAGCATGCGGCTCACGTGCTGATAAACTAGGTAGGTATGTGGTAGATATTGTATAACGAATAAAGGATTTTTTTTTATATTCACTTAATTATCAAAGTCTGATCTTTCTAAGGGCTGAACTATTTAAGACTTGGGATTTGAATCGGCTATAAAAAAAATAATGTTATTATTTCAAAGTTATGTGTTTATTAGAAAGAATGAACCTTTCCATTTAGCAACATCATTCAAATGACTGTCACGGCTAGCCGTACAATATTCGCCCATTCGATCAGTCCAATTTTTTTTTCAATTTTTTTCCTTTGAGTCACTATATCGTCAATAGCAACTTCGATTTCATGTTTCAAGTCAACAGTGCGCACAAGATCGATTGTTACGTTGACTGTGTGGCGCGTTGCGCCGTCCTGTTGAAAACAAATTAATGTCGTAGGTCGTAGGTTTATGTCCTTTCTCTCTTCAACTTTTGGGAAACAAAAAATCGCTTAGCGATAGCGATCGCCATTCACTATAAAGGCGTTTCCTTGCTCATTTTCGAAGAAAAATGGCCCAATAAGGCCGACACACAATAATGGATATTTGTTTCTCCACGTGACGTGTGAATTGTCTGAGCCCCAGATACGGTCATTTTGCTTATAGACGTATCTTCCGAGGTACAAATGAGCTTTATCTGAAAAGATGATTTTATAGTAAAAATGCTCATCTTCGATCTTTGGCCCATTGAGTAAATCGAAAACGCATCTGATAGTCATGCGGCTTCAGCTCTTGCACTAATTGAACTTTGTACGCATTCATACCGAGATCTTTATGCAAAATTCTTCTCAAAGAAGTGCGTGAAATGTTCAATTCTTGAGAACGATGACGAGTCGATGTCGATGGGTGTTCACGCACACTCTGAACAACACCAGCGATCTTTTCGGTTGAGCGTACTGAACGAGTACGTACACAGGTTGTTTTATCCAACAACGATCCAGTTTCTCATCCTTTTTGTCAATTTTTTTTCGTGAATTTCTTACAGTTTGAGTAGAGACTCACCACTTTGGAAATAGGTTTTTTTATATTTCCCAACTTTGTTCAAGCGAAAAGCAACCCATTTCGTAAATGTCAAACATAAAACTAAGTTTCTGTCACATCGGAAATATCATCAAACCTCAAAATAACCAGTAACTACAATTCCAAACGTGAGACGGCTCAGCCAACTTTTATGTGTTTATATAAAAATTTTGATTAGTTAAAGTTTACAGCTATCCTAAAGATCGGGTTTGGGAAGTGTTTCAAGGATTGAAAGAAGCACTTGTGCCAGTAAGTGCATAATATTTAATAGCTACCTACCAATTTGATGGCGACAACATTAATGTAGATGAATAATTTTTTTTTGAAAAAAAGAAAATTCCCGTTATTTTCTGAACACACCGTGTACTTCCCAGTGCTGGGTACAGGCCTCCATTCATTTTTGGGAGGGTTTTAGGACAAGGAAATGCCCGCCGCGTGAAATGCGTGTCGGAGAACTTCACATGTCCACGAAATATTTATACTTTCTTATTTCTCAGACATGTCGGTTTCCTCACGATGTTTTCCTTCACCTCCGAGCACGTGGTAAATGAGTGCTTAAAATTGCAATTAATAATTTCATTGTTGTCGGCGTGGATCGAACCCCGGTTGCTCGCGTACTGTGAAATTTACAGCGAGCGCTTAGCCTCTGTGTTACCACGGCTCTAGAATCGTTTGATTAATACTCGTAACAATGAAGATTGCTTGAGACATAAAAATAAGTCTATGCACCATTCCCGCTTCGTCGATTGTCCGTACTAAGTTTCATTATAATCGGACAGTTAGTTTTAAAGAAGAAGGCAATAAAAATTGCATCAATATCGTGGATAAGAGGGTTACGCTATGCTAAGTCCCAAAAATTCTAACAATTTAGAATATTAGATATATTGGTATATACATATCTATTGGTTGTCTGGAAGAAATTGCTGTCAGCAATAAGACCGCCCATTGCATACTCCCTCTGTAGATATACAGTGAAACCTTGGTAAGTGGGACCTTAAGGAACCTGCAAATTTGTCTCACTTAAAGAGGTATTCCACTTACCCAGTGTCGCAGATATCCAGGTATAAATAAATATCTGTCTCATTTACAGAGGGTTCCATTAATAGAGGTTATTTCAGTTACAGAGGTACGATTGTTAAATAAAATAACGTATTTTGTAAACATTCAAAGCCAAACTAAAACTGGAGGTCACTTTTAAACAATTAGACAAGTGTGGAATTTGCGGGTAGAATAAGAATTAGTAAACAAAACGGTACACAATATATAGTGTCAGTAAAAGAGGTAAAATATACTCGCTGTTTAGAGATAAAAATCGAAAGAACTAATCCCAGATATAGAGTTTTGTTTTGTCCCACTAACAGAGCTATTTCAGTGCTAAAGTGTCGGGACCTAGGCATGATTTCCAGCTATGGAGCTTTCTCACTTAACCAAGTTTTACTGTATATAACTTCTGTTTATTTTTTTTTATGGTGTGCAGTAAAGAATATTAAATAAATAAATATAAATAATTGTTAAGCTTAAGGTGGCACAAGTTGCGGGCTCGAACTCTTTGGTGGGCGCGGCCAAAACGCGCGTTGTCTCACCTGGCACGATGCCCGACAGAGATAGTATCAGTGAAGAGCAGTTAGAACGCACGTCTTGTTCGTTATATGTCTAATTCTGTTGTTATTTTAAGTTTATCACATTTTATTAAATTTTTTTTATAGGATAAGGGTGACAAACGAGCACACAGTCCACCTGATGGTAAGTGGTTGCTGCGGCCCATAGACATCTACATCTATCCTCTGTTACAAATCAAAATGTAGATGCGTTGTCACCCGTGAGGACTAAGATGGAATGCCTCATTTCCAGTAAAAAGGGCCTCCGGCCACCTGCACTCACCAAGCGAAACGCAGAGGTAAACCTCTACTTCACGCTAGTTTTCTGTGAGGTCGTGGTACTACCCCGGTTCGAGCCGGCCCATTCGTGCGACAGCAAAAGCTGCCGCGTGGCTTAATAATTTTAATTATTATTATTAAAGAAACTCCATCCGCGGCTGGTCGTTGCTGCTGGTGATAAGAGTGCTGGTTCTTTTCTCGCTCAAAGGCTAAGTACAGTAGAATCCCAATTATCCGAACATCGATTATCCGATCATCCGATTATCCGAACTCATTCGTGCGTTGGAAATCCAAAAGGTCCAAGTGAAAAAGAGTAGTGTTGTCTCTTAAAGACAAAGTGAATATAATTGAGAGTATAAAAAGCAGTGAATCTGGCAATAAGTTGGCGCAAATATATGGTGTAGGAACTTCTACGATATCACACATTAAAATAATTCTGATTTCAATATGGCAGGTTTGAAAGATGACCTTATCACAAAAATTGATGGTTTGGGCACGTTGAGCGAATGAGTGAAGACCGAATGGTGAAGAAAATATATAGCGCGAAAGTAAATATTAAAAGGTGTCGAGGTAGACCGAGACTAACTTTCGAAGACCATTTGAGCAAATTGCTCGAAGAGGGGAAGGTCAATAGTACTCGGATACCTAGACGTGCATGTATGAAGATAATGAATCTGAAGGAAGCGAAAGAGGTATGTAAGGATCGTGACACTTGGCTATCTGTTCTCTCTGGCTACCCCATCAGGGATTGTGCGTGAAGATAAGTAAGTAAGTAAAAAATTCACCTGCGCGCTTGAGAAATAATATGGAAGCTGGCTGCGTAAAGTAATGAAAAAATCTCCAAATGAAAATCGTCAGTTTTTACTTAGTTCTTACAAAAGAGAGCATGCGGTCAGCCTATTATCTATCTGGAGCTCTTTTATGTGAATAAGCATTGGATTTTAATCAAAAGCTTGGTAGTGATACATCTTATAAGGCGAGCTGTGGATGGTTAGCGAGGTTCAAATCTAGACATGGTATTCGAAAACTTGAGATTCAAGGAGAAAAACAGTCTGAGTTTTTTTTTTATTAAACTAATTTAAAAGATTGTTGTTATATGCTGGTAGAAGCGTGGAACACTAAAAAGGGCATCTAATCTCCATCTAATCCTTCAATTATACCACACGACGATTTCAAAGAAATAACAGAAGCAAATAATCTTAGCATTGGTGAAGGGTGCGATGAAAAGAATATCAAAGAGTGGCTGAAGCGCGATAGTGAAAACCCTGGATTCCAAATATTAACTGATGAAGAAATCATTGACGATTTGTATATTAACGAGACAGAAGACGAAGAAGAGACAAACTAGGGATGTTTGTCAAGTACCATCTCACGCAGAAGCTTTTGAAGCTAGATGTTGTTTTTAAGTGGTTTGAAAGACAGGACGAAACGGATCCCATACTGCTGCAATGAAAAGATTTGTTTCATTGCGTCAAAGATAAATAACAAATAATTTCCAATCAAAATTTTAAATTACACACATAAAATGTAGGTACATACTCGTATTATGTAAGTACTTCATTATTGTTATATCTCGTAATTTTTATATCAAAATTCAAATATTGTTTGATTTAACTGTGAAATCGATTATCCGGATTTTCGATTATACGGAATACCCCTGGTTTTATTTGATCCGGATAATCGGGATTCTACTGTATACGAGTAGCCATTCAGCGGGGAAACGCAGCCAGCGTTCTTGGCACTATACCGCTGTGAGTAGGACTGTATGATAATTAAGTTATATATATTATAGTTTTTAATATTGTATATAATAAAATATTGTAAATAAAAAAATATTATCTAAATTTTTTTTTGTAAATTATTCTTTATCTATCTTTCTCAAACCACGAATAAAATGTTTTTTGTTTACATCCTCGGAGATCGCTTGGAAAAAGTGAATAATCAATTCCTAACTTTGCTGCGCCTATAGGTACATTACATATTGATGATATAGGTATGGAATCCCTCGCCGACAATTAACTACCGTTACTAAAAGTACCGACAACATATTCAACTTTACTACAATCAGTCCAAGTACGTATACTGTCACCGTTAACGTTCCCGTTAAGCCTACATACTCCTCCCCCATTGATTGCCTCATAGGGATTCCCCCTACTTGCCATAGTTGCCACGCTAGGCAGGTGGGATGGCAACTGCCGATTTCTTTAGTTGTTATCAGGAAGACGCCGCTGCTCAAGTCCCGGTTTGTTTCCCTCTGTTGCCTCTCCTGACGATCTACGAGGCCATCTATGTAGGAGGCAGTCAGCAGTCAACTTTGACATGCTGCAATGATGATGACGATGGTGTAAGTATAAGTTTATAAACTTATTTTGTATATTTTAAAAGAAATCCTACCAAGTTTCGAGACACGTCTAAAAGCAAATTTAATTTATATATAAAATTTATTACACTTAGCAATGACCGAAATACTAAGGTACATGAAGGTAATATATGGTCACCTTAAACTTTTCCAACCTATAAAACCAAAACTAGGAGGAAGACAGTGACAAAAACACAAAGTCGTATACTATAACTAATATATTAAGAAAAAAAAATAGCAAACAAGCCTTGTCAATAATTAGGAACATTTCGAAAAATCAACTTATAAAAAATTAACTACACTATGTACTCAATACTAAAATCGACTAAAATATTTACTATAATGTCAACAGACAAAATGGCGTCGATAAAGCGGCGCTCTTTTGTCACTTTATTATTTGGTTGACTGATTAAGAGCTACCGCATCACAGAGCCCTCTATAGGTACTAACAAGGCTGTAGTTTTTGAGAATTAAAAAAGTGACCATATTAACCGGATGAGCATATTACGCTCACGTACTTTATTATTTTAACTTTTCGACGGCTCCGTGGTGCAGTGGCCACGAGCTCGCATCCTGCACGGAACAAGTATTTTGCATGACCTACAAATAACTGTGTCCGGTCTGGATGTTGGTCCCTTTTTATGTTTGTAAACTGTCTCCGCGATACAGGACAAAATCGTAGTGTATATAATCCTAGAGAAAAAAAAATTTTGATGTTTTCATAATAAACAAAATGGGTGGAAATTTCGTGTGCAATTTTTAATAATGTTATAAAGGTATTATCCCGTGAACACTGAAACGATTGGTCACCGTTTTATTTAAATATCAGCGATAAAACGATAGCATATTGAGCTTTTTAGTATTTGAGAACAATCCACTGGCTGGGTGACCACGTGGCCGGATAATTAAGTCGGTGACAACGTGACTGTGTTGCGAACGACTACGTGGATAAAAACTTTACACAAAGAGAATGTAATCATTACGTTTGACTTCACATCTCGATCGCCGGTGTCGTTGAGCCTCACTGCCGACAAGACGCCATGGTTTAATCATTGATAACACTTAATTAATCTTCGTAAATAAGGGATATTAAAGACTAGACGATTTTAATCTCTAAAATTCATTTATTCTTACCTATATGTTACTGCCTATTAAAAGTCCGTTCCTGCTGAACATATAGGCCTCCCATATTTGCCACGCTTGGCCACAGCAGTATTTTTTTATTTTTAGCCGTTATTAAGAAGACGCTGCTGCCCATCTCCTGTTCAGTTTCCCTCTGTCGTCTATTACGACACCCACGGGATGATCTTCGGTAGTGTATATTCTTACACCGCCACGGCACGGTAAATGATCACAAACGTAGTAAATACCTAATAATTTAATCGATTTTTTCTATACTTACATGAAGATACTTACGAGCATAAGAAATAAGAATACACACCATATCATCCCGTGGGTGTCGTGAGGCGACAGAGGGAAACTGAAACAGGAGACGGGCAGCAGCGTCTTCCCGATAATAACTTAAAATTATAAAAAAAGACCGTTGCCAACTCACCTGCTAAACATGACAACTATGTTTCTTTTTATTTTATAGAGACAAACGAACACACAGTCCACCTATGTTTGTGTATTGATGGTAAGTGGTTGCTATGACTCATAGACATCCACATCTATCCTCAATAAAGAATCAAAATGCAGATACGTTGTCACCCATGAGGTTTAAGATGCAATGCCTCTTTTCCAATAAATAGGGTCTCCGGTTCTCTACACTCACTATACGAAACACAGCAGCGTTAAGCTGATATTTTACGCTGGTATTCTGTGAGAGCGTGGTCCTTCCCCGGTCGAGCCGACTCATTCGTGCTACAACTATTAATATAGCTGCAGCATGGCTCTACCACGTACAAAATTTATTATTATTAAGGTTACAAAGGACGGATTTAATGCCAGTTAGCATTCTCTGCCAGACAACCGTTGGTGATAAAAAATGACTGAAAGATGAATACAAACAAATACGTAATAATCCATATATAACAATTATCCTTATTGATATTATGCTGACGACATTGATTTTGAAAGATGTTCCCGGATCAATATTTGTAAAATAGCCCAAAGTGTGTTGCAATTTATAGGAAAGGCCTGTGTTCAGCAGTGGACTTTTATAACAATACAGACTGTATTGTAGATTGTACTGAACTCTTTTGAACAAAAGCATTTTAAGCATACAGTGTAATAGAGAATGTGGCGTTTAAAGAAAATCTATCGCCCTATTTCACCCCGTGGGTATCGAGAGAGGCGATAGCGGATTATTCCAGAAAGATCTTGTGTTTTCCGATAGATAATATATGGATATATTTTATACGTGGTATAGCCACGCTACAACTAAATGTTATGTTTGTAGCACGAATGGGTCGGCTCGACCCGGTTAGGACCAAACCACCGTAAAATGACAGCAGACAGGTCCATGTGCAGCTGTGGACTTATTCTGAACTGATGAAGAAGAAAATAAAAAGTATTTAATAGTAGGGTTAACAACATTGCTACTATTTTTTTTTAATTTTCTCGTTAAGTCGACAGTTAGTCGTTTTGTTCCTTTGTGTTGATTAAAACAAAAATATTCGATGTTGGATAATGTTTTAAACAATACAGTAAACATAATAAAATCTATTATTATATCTATACAAATAAATAAAATAGGAGTTTATGTAATGTTAAAATAACACCTTTTTACTAAATGTATATGAAAGTATGTATATACTTATGACAAAAAAAACAATAATTAAAATTTTTGTTATCTGTCTGTTTGTTCCAGCTAATCTCAGAAGTGGCTGGACCGATTTTGACGGGACTTCCACTGGCGGATAGCTGATGTTATAAAAAATAACTCAAGCTAGTTTTATTTTAGATAAACAAATTAAGGTTCCGCGCAAAAAAATTTAAAACCCATAAAATCCAATCGTAATAGATTTCACGCGGGCAATTAACACGTTCATGCACACACTTCAATATAGTAGCTCTATGTGATATTGCACATAATTTTTTCATACAAACTAAAGCGACGTCTAATGACGCTGTGCACTAACTGATAATATTAGTATTGAAATATATTGCGCTGACGTCCTAAGACGTCACTACATTTTCGTTTATGTGAGTCAAAAATTTCATAACTAGAAAACTCTGAATCGTCTGTGGTGTTATAAGAATTTTCTTATGCAGAATCCGATGTAGATCTAACAACAGAACCAGATCGTAAATTGGAACAAGTACTCTTTTTGACATGCAATAATGACTTTTTGCGCTGTTTGCCCCGCTCAAACTGCGAAATGCCTATGTCACAGGAGCTGTCGACATCATTATCACCAATTGGGCCGTAATCAGCATCTGATCCAAACTCTCCATCGTTAACAAAAGGGACTGGTGTGGTTTCCCGGGATGAAGAAAGCTCATAGATTTTCATTGAAGATTCCTTCTTTTTTAGCTCATTTTATATATCTAAAACAAACAAAAAAATACAAAATATGTATTTTGAACATATTCAGACTTATTACAATAAAGTGAAATGTATTTATATAATATATATATCGTAGTAAGATAATAAAATACTTCCGTTTAGCGTCAATATTCCATGTGAACATAACATTGACGCACGCACTAGCCCCGCGACGCGCACAAGTCGACTGATGTAATGAAACTTCTTTTGCGAAACGACGTATAGTGACGTTGTGCGCTAACAAAGTGGGTACTTAGTATCAGGGAGAAACGCCATCTAAGAAGCCAAAAAAAATCGGTTCGATGTGGCACTACAATTTTGAGAATTCGATATGTTGTGGCACAGTAACCCAAATTTAAAACATTAGTATGGCCAGACACCGTACCATAACGTTGTGCTCAATAAATCGAGCTATTGCTGAACGTAATTATACGTTGTGCCACATCATATCTACAGATATGTGACGTACATATACGTTGTTCGCATGAACGTGTTAATAATAATTATTATGACTTAACAAATCTATATCTTATTAATGTTATGAGTATTAATAATCTTATTAATTCAACTATTATTTATTTTAAATAAGAAAAAATATTTTGAAGACATAGTGTGAAGTCCGCTAACATGTATTGGGACATTTCCTTCCC
The DNA here is from genome assembly GCA_963668995.1 of Parnassius mnemosyne. Lineage (NCBI taxonomy): Eukaryota > Metazoa > Arthropoda > Insecta > Lepidoptera > Papilionidae > Parnassius > Parnassius mnemosyne. The sequence continues at coordinate 7,155,842 of CAVLGL010000082.1, read as the reverse complement.
TTAAAACCCTCTCAGAAATGAGAGGAGGCCTGTGCCCAGCAGTGGGACGTGAATAGGCTGTAACGTTAATTTTATGGACTACCTTAATATATACTTTCACGTTTACTTGTTAAATTTCTTTTTTACTATGCAATGTCACACATACGTTAGCCTCTGAGTTAACGTTTTCCGGAAATAAAAACTGTATACACTCCTTTAATTATGGTATGTATGTATTATCTGTGAAGTCGCGGGGTAAGTAGCCATTCTCCCTACCCTCCACTGGTACTTTCAAAAACTAGTTTCTCACTCTATGGTCACCGCGTGCGGGTTTTTAATAAATAAAATATATATACTATCCACCACAAAATTATTATATACATCTTTATATTATTTGATCGCGCTAAATTTTAAAGAAGCGCTTAAAAATCTTATAACTAGATTGCTCAATGTTGCGCTCCAATAAGCCTTTCACACCGTAAAATTTCATCCCACCAAATTTCAAAGGCACCGTGTACAAAAACAGAAAAATGGACTAAACGTTAGATACATTCCAAGTAACGCGGAAATTGTGCTCAACATTGAGTTATATGTACTACGTACTAGAGAAGCCATTCCAAACAAAAATTGTGTCCTACTCTATGTATTCGCGCATGTGCGGGAGTAGTAGTCGCGCATGCGCGAAGACTTTAATTTAATAAAATAAATATAAGAATTTAATATAAAATATCTTAATTTAATCTAAACAAACATATTTCTAAATAAAATGTAATCATAATTATGTTATGGAATTCACAAATCTTCAATTTACGCAATATTTAGTTTGTAGAGATTGCACTACAGTTCAGTTGAACATAGTCAATGTTCGGAATGGCTTCTCTAGTACGTACGTATAACTACGTACATATAACTCAATGGTGCTCAACTTTTTTTTATATTGATTAGGGTCACAAACGAGCACACATTCCACCTGATAATAAGTGGGTACTACATCTACATCTATCCTCGATTTCGAATCAAAATGCAGATGTTTTGTCACCCCTGAGGCCTAAGATGGAATGCCTCGTTACATGTACAAAGGGTCTTAAGTACGTTAAGCTGCTATTTTACGCTGCTATTATGTAATCTGTGCGTGGTCCTACCCATGTCGAGCCGACCCATTCATGCTACAACCGTAATATAGCTGCAGTGTAACTCTAACACGTTAAAATTAACAAAAAAAAAACTTATTGCAAATTGGCATACACGCACGCACACATATACACATAAACCATGAGTCTGAACTATAACTGGATATCGCAAACTTAAAAGGATACCGTTTTATTTAATTTATCAAGTAATCCTAAAAACGCGTTTTAATCGTATGAAATCGTATAATATCTAACGCTAGTAGCTAGAAACTAGCCGCGCCTATAAAATGAATTGAACATTGAGATTACGGAGAAAGGTGGGAAAATTCCGAAGTCGGTGGCCGCGGATTGTGTTACTCGCAGTGACAATTATTATGTAAAGACTCCGGACAATCCTATATATATAATGTGTATAACGTTTTACTAGAACTTGATTTGATGTTGCGATATAATGCACTGTATTACTATGTGTAGTTTAAAATAGCAGCTTAACGCTGCTGTGTTTCGTGTGGTTAGTGTAGAGAACCGGAGATACTTTTTGCTGGGAAAGAGGCATTCCATCTTAGTCCTCACGGGCGACAACGCATCTGCATTTTGATTCGCTAACGAGGACATATGTAGAGTAGAGCATTCACTTACCATCGGGTGGACTGTGTGCTCGTTGGTCACCATTAGTCTATAAAAAAAACGTGATTAATCATACACATAAAAAAGGAAATAAAAACAATATATAAATATATTTACATTTTGATTTTATTTTTCTTTTCGAATGGATATGTAATATTTTAAAATTATAAATTTTGTACAACCGACTTCAATATAAGTTATTAATAATAACTCAAAAACTATTAGTCAGAGCTTGATCAAATTTATATGAAACCACATGAAAAGCACCAGCTTTTAAATAAAATAATAATCATTGAAATCGGTTCACACAGAAAAAGTAATGAGGTAACACACATAAAAAAACATACAGTCGAATTGAGTATCGTCTCCTTATTGAAGTCGGTAGAAAAGGATTGACGTGAAATAAATTATTTTTGACTAATAAAACCAAGCACAAGATGAGTATTGTTATTTGTCCCTTTTTCTGGACTCTGTGCTATTTTATATTCGCACCCTAAACTCGCGACAGTCGACCTCCGACGAACCTACTGCCCGTCTCACAACGTGAGGGAGTGCTCTACTCTCGATATGTTGTTATACTTTTAGCTAGACATCAAATCCATATTATAATTAACGTTACAATAACTACAGACATTGAATTATAAGATTAGTTTATTTTCTAATTGATTCACTTTAGATTACATAACAAAATATGTAATAAAAAAAATATATGGACTGCCGTCCGTTGGTTTGTGCATCGGTGAGTCTTCTTGTTCAATAGAAACGTAAGCAATAGATTGAGATATATATATATATATATATATATATATATATATATAGTATTAAATTAGATTCCATATATTCTAAAGAGGATCTCTACTGATTTATGTTATTGAAATCAACGCCGTTTAAAAGTCGATCAATTACTGTTTTTTTTTTTCTTTTAAAAATTATCGTCACTATTTTTATTATTTTTAATCAAAATTAAATGAAACGCTCATGGGGCGTGCTATTTTGGGTATTGCGAACTTTATTTTTCAGTTATCTTTACGTTAGTTTACAATTTGACTACTTTATAATTTGTCGGTTGGCCATAATATTTGCGCAAAAAAAATCAATCCTCGTTTATGCGTCAACAACATGGTCACACGATTTAGAACTCTAGTTCGCAGCCGTCAAACCGATTTCGTTATTTGCACGTTTGGAAATCAAACTTAAGATAGAAAAACGTGGCACAGTTTTTTCCTGCACATTTTCGAAAATGGTCTAAGCATTCATTTCGCAAACCGCGGAGTAAGGCCTCGCTTGGAGGCCTTTTGCAGTTTCTATTATATTTGCAATCTGAAATTTAAAAAAAATGTTGCCTGTAATCATCCGCCATTGTTAGCCCCAAAATTTGTAACATGACAACGCGTTTTACGCTAAAAGTATATTATATATAGGTATATTATAAAAGTATATATATATATATATATATAGAATAACTATGATAAACGAGCACACAGTCCACCTGATGGTAAGTGGATGCTGTGGCATATAGACATTTATGCTCGATTAAGAATCAAAATGCAGATGCGTTGTCTACGCCTGACGACTAAGATGGAATGCCTCGTTTCCAGTAAAAAAGGTTCTCCTATTCTCTATACTCACAGCATAATTACAAACACTCTCACAGAATACCAGCGTTAAATAGCATTAAGCTGCCCCGGTTGAGCGGACCAACCGTTACAGCTATAACATAGCTGCAATGTGACTCTACCACGTATAAAAATAATTCGAGAAACTCTAAGTAATTTCGGAGTTTACCTCATGTTGGTCTACAATTTATTTTTTATAGGGCCCATGCTTATGTGGGACTTATCAAATAAGAAAGTGCGTACCGTTACTTACCTAGCACATCATGGTAACGGGCGACTAATAGAGAGGCGATTAAGTTAATTTATTAGACATGGGTTTTTCCTTTGTTTATATTTGAATAAAGTCGAACGCAAAGGGATCGCGAACTGCTTCGACTGTGGCGGGCGAGATCAGGACTCGAAACGCATACACTTGCGGTGTGACCAGCATTAGAACCGGAGTGGTGGGCCCTGATGCGAAGTATCAGATGGGGCCTCTCAGTCGTGTCGGCGGCGCTCAGTTCATTCTATGAACTCCATAATATTTAAGAAAAAGGCTGCTGATCGGAAACGAAAGAGAACAGATCCAGCTCAGAGGCGAAGCTGTAAGGGTACTGGTGGCTCTCGTCACTGGTCTCCTGTTACTGGTGATCTGGTAACAAATCGTGAGGAGACAGTAAGAGGACCATTATGTACTGGTAATTAGGGTAGGGGATGTCCTATGTACCCGTGTAGTGGCGGGTAAGAATACCCACTACCCCATATCTTCCCGTGGGTGCCGTAAGAGGCGACAGAGGGAAAATGAGGCAGAAGATGGGCAGCAGCATCTTTCTGATAACAGTAAAAACAATAAAAAAACTGCGGTTGCCAACCCGCTCACCAAGCGTGGCAACTATGGCAATATCCCCCCAATGAATAAAGTTAGGAAGAGACGGCCCCCAGTCCCTGGCGGCCCCGCTATTCCTGGCTTCGGTGGCGACCATGGTAACGGCGGGGCAGGGGTTCTAAGAATCTCCGGTGGAGGTTCCGTTGCCACCTACGACGACTCGACCTGGCAGCTTATAACGCACGCACCCTGAGGACTGACGAGAAGACTCTGGAGCTGGAAGAAGAGATAGACAAGTTACGCTGGAATATTATAGGATTATCCGAGGTCCGAAGAGAGGGGGAGGACACGGTAATCCTCGAATCCGGCAACTTGTTCTATCACCGGGAGGGCGACCATCTGTCCCAAGGAGGTGTCGGATTTATCGTCCACAGGTCTCTCGTTAACAATTGGGAGTGTGTCGACGAGGGTTGCGTACCTCATACTCAGAATCACCAAACGGTATTCGCTGAAGGTCATACAGGTTTACGCACCAACCTCGGCCCACCCCGATGAGGAGGTGGAGGAAATGTATGAGGATATCTCTAAAGCTATGCATTCCTCCAAAACCCACTATACGGTGTTAATGGGAGACTTCAACGCAAAACTAGGCACAAGAGAGAACGGTGAGGTGAAAGTAGGGAAATTCGGAATAGGGCAACGGAACCCAAGGGGCCAGCGGCTGGCCGACTTCATGGAAAAAGAGGGACTCTTTATGATGAACTCTTTCTTCCAGAAGCGGCCCCACAGGAAGTGGACCTGGTCGAGCCCCGACGGTTCGACAAAAAATGAGATTGAGTTCATTATGACGACCAGACGACAACTGTTCAGTGATGTCTCAGTGATCGCGAGGGTGAAAACCGGCAGCGATCACCGAATGGTTAGAGGCACACTGAACCTAAACGTTAAGTTGGAGAGGTCTCGTCTAATGAAGTCAACGCTCCGTCCTTTCAAACTTTCAGCTCGAGTTACAAAACCATTTTCAGTGCCTAGAAGATTGTAATGCAGTGGAAGGTATGAATGACAAGCTCGTGGAATTTGTCCATGCTGATTCTGGTCGGAGCTAAGTTTTGCAAGACCCACCGCAGAAGAACACAAAAACTTTTCTTAATCTAATGAGACGTGGTCCTTCACTGCTGGCCGTATAAGGAAGCTGAAGGTCACTCAGCGAGCTATGGAGTGGGCTATGCTCGGGGTTTCTCTGCGTGATAAACTTAGAAATGAGGATATCCACAATAGAACCAGAGTGACCGACATAACCCAACGGATTAGTAAGCTGAAGTGGCAATGGGTCGGCCGTATAGCTCGAGGAACCGACAACCGATGGGGAAAAAAGGTTCTCGAGTGGCGGCCTCGAACCGGCGGACGAAGTGTAGGGCGTCCCCCCACTAGATAGAGTGACGACCTGGTAAGACATGCAGGAAATCGATGGATGCAGGTGGCTCAGCACCGTGCTTTGTGGCATTCCATGGGGAGGCCTATGTTCAGCAGTGGACTTGTGAAATGCTGTAATGATGATGATGATGATGTCCTATGAAATATTATCTATACAAATAAATAAATTGTAGTTTCTATTTGTAATGTCAAAATAATAACTTTTTAATAAATGCATATGAAAGTGTGTACGGTACTTACAACAAAAAAAATCCGGCCAAGTGCGAGTAGAACTCGCGCACCGAGGGTTCCGAACAAATCCGTAGGTATATAAGTTTAAAATTATTAAAAATATTTTTATTATATTATGATGTAACTAAAAATTTATGCTTTACGCATTTTTTCCTTTATCTGTGCTATAATACGATGCTTCGTACCAAATTTTAAGATTCTGAGTTCACGGGAAGTACCCTGTAGATTTTGATTCCCTTGCGAATGTCAAAAATTTACGGCATAAACGGCTGTATTTTTTGATTGCGTTGGCTTAGAAGTTTGATTTTTTCCCAGCTACAAGGGACAGTAGATTTGAGTATTTGATATGAATTTCAGCTTGATCCCACCACGCGTTCCTGATAAAAAGGCTCTTGACAGACAGACAGACGGATAACAGTGATTATATAAGGGTTCCGTTTTTTCCTTTTGAGGTACGGAACCCTAAAAACAGTTTTTAAAGTTTTTGTCTGTCTGTCTATTTCTCCTGGCTAATCTCCGAAACGGCTGGACCGATTTGATCTGATGGAGCTGATGTTATAAAGAGTAAGTTCTGCTATTTTAATTTAAATAAAAGAATTAGAGTTCCGCGCAATAACTTTAAACTCATGAAATCCAATCGTAACAAAAACAATGCGGGCGAAGGTACCGGGAACAGCTAGTATTTTTTATAAAACTGAAGTTACTAAATGCACTGACAGCGTGACCCACCTGATGGTAAGCAACAAGTCATGGACACCTGCAACCTACTTCAAAGAAAAAAGATAGATACATTGTATCTCTGTAGACTAAGAAGAAATGCGTCACTACCTGTTCTTACGAAAGGCCACTTAGAAAGTTAAAAGAAAAAAAGATTTATGTTAGTTTTTTCTTTCCTCGTGATACTGGCCGGTTATAATATTTTTCGAAAATACAAACGTTCTAACATTATTTTCCTCTACAAAGAAAAGTTGGAACGCTTGTATTATATAGTAAGTAATAGAGTTCGATGCTACAAATTTTTACGAGTTAAATTGAAATATCGTGATAGATTGAAAAGTGGATCTGCGCTGGGAACATTTTTGCGCGATGATTTTTTACGATTTCAAACGTGTTTAAAACCGGACGAATCTTTTGAAAGAACTCAAAAACTGTCAAAAACTATTTATGTTTAAACGCCCTTGTGATGCAACCGTTACTGATGATATAGGTAACAAATTTCAGCACGATCACTTACTTTTATAGACGAAATGGTCGCCCTTTGACGTCTATCACTAGGTGCATTACGTATGAACAGATATATTTATTGCAGATTGAATAGTTTAAAATATTTAACACAAATAACTTCGTGTGAGGAGGATAGTTGTTGCTGCTCGACCTCACCACAAGTTACGTTTATAGGATAATTATATGTATATATTTATATAAGTATATGTATATCTATACAAATAAATAAAATTGAAGTGTCTGTTTGTAATGTATAAAAAACAGCTTTTTACTAAATGCATAAGGACTAACTTAGGCTACTTTTATTTTAGGAAAATAATTAGGGTTCCGCGCAAAAAAAAAATTAAAACCCTAAATTACACGCGGACGAAATCGCGGGAAACAGCTAGTGTTGTTATAATATGATAATCGCTATTTACGTATCTATATAACAGTAATAGGTATTTCCCATCACATCATATTTTGCACCAATTCAAAATAACATTTGAACAAAAGTGTGAAATTATCTAACTAGACAAAATAAATAATTTCGCGGAACCCTGTTGACTTTCCCACGAAACCTTTAGGTTCCGCGGAACCCACTTTAGAAACCTCTGAAATAGGCTATACCTCAAGGGTGGTCACACTTAAATTTGAAGGAAAAACGATTTTCACTGGCAACTAGGCATTCTATCTTAGTTCTCAGAGACTAGACTGTGTGCTCGTTTGTCCTTTTTGCACCCTTATGCTCTATAAAAAAAAGTTAAATCAACCTCAAAATACTAAAATGAAGACAAGTGGTAAAATTAAAAATTTTGTACCACCGACTACAATATAAAGAAAGTGATAACATCACATATTAAGTAGTCGAAGTCAATTAAATACGCATTATTAAGTATAACTCAAAAACTACTGGTCAGATCTTGATCAAATTTATATGAGACCACACGAGAAGCACCAGCTTTCAAATAAAAAAAAAAGTATCATTAAAAACGGTTCACCTAGTAAAAAGTTCCGAAGTAACTAACATAGATAAAAATACAATCGAATTGAGAAGCTCCTTCTTTTTTTGAAGTCGGTTGAAAATAACTTCCACATATAGCTTCTGAAATCGAATGATTTAATTATTGCATACACTAATGTCTTAGGTACCGACTCTATCTCGAGTACAGTTAATTGTGTAAAATATTGCCCGAGACCAAATTTGTAGGTGATTTTATGTTCTACAACCTTTTTAATAAATATAAAATTCATTTGAAACGAAAATAAGATATTTACAAAAAAAAGTACCTAGGTAGGTATAACTTTTAACCAAAAGTAAAAACCGGCTTGAAATTGCTAAAAAAAAAGTTATTTATTTGCTAACCTTAGGGGTGAAATTTTTTCTCCAAATTTGTATGGGACTACCTTTGAAGTATAACCTATTTAATAAAAAAAAGTATCATTAAAATCGGTTCTCGATCTACGAAGATATATCATATGAAATTCATTTAACAATAGTCCAATATGAAACTTTTTCTACTATTTTCCACCCTTGATGGTGGAAGTTTTTCTTCACAATTTAATGGGACCACCCTTGAGGTAGAGCCTATTTAATAAAAAATGAGTCATTAAAATCGGTTCACAATCTGCGAAGATATCGCATAACATACATACAAATAAAAACATACACTCAAATTGAGAACCTCCTCCTTTTTGAAGTCAATTAAAAACAGCTTTTGCTACTTGTGATCTTGAATAACTTGACTCGCGTACACGTAATTCTTTGAGACTTTTTAGGTAACTTATAGTACAGATTAAAATATCAGTACTGACAAGAACTTTTTTTTATAGAATAAGGGAGACAAACGAGCACACAGTCCACCTGGTGGTAAGTGGTTACTATGGCCTATAGACATCCACATCTATTTTCGTTTGCGAATTAAAATGCAGATGCGTTGTCAGCCGTGAGGACTAAGATAGAATGCCTCTTTTCCAGTAAAATGGGTCTCCGGTTCTCTACACTCACCACACGAAACACAGCAGTGTTAAACTGCTATTTTACGCTGGTATTCTGTGAGAGCGTGGTCCTTCCCCGGTCGAGCCGACCCATTCGTGCTACAACTATACTATTAATATAGCTGCAGCATCGCTCTACCACGTCTTATCGGCAGAATTCCACAACGAAGACAATATTACAAGTTTGTATAATTCTATGCTTGCAGCTTATTAACTCTAAATTATTTTTATTATTATCTCAACCAGCATATTTTTTTTAAAATAGATGTTATTGTTTTAACAACAAAAGTAATTTATGTTCAGCCTATTTTATTTTCAAATAACGCATAGTAGATAAGATAAAACACGACCTCCAATAAGTAAACATCATAAACAATGTTATTATTTAACAAATCAAATACCTAAGTTTATTACAGTTTTATACGTATTTTTCGAATGTTAAGGTTATAAAAAGTCTATTTTAGTAACGTAGGTTACGTATTACATAGGTACCCACTACATAGCAAAATGTATATAGGTACCTAACCTCAAATCGATATTAAGTAGTGCACGTAGGTACCATTACCATCAACAATTTTTCCGGACCGATACGACTTAGGGACCTTCAAGAAAAGAGCCTACTCCTCTTTAAAAGGCCGGCAACGCATCTGCAATTCCCCTGGTTCCCCTGGTGTTGCAGTTGTTCATGGGCGGCGGTAGTCACTTACCATCAGGTGAGCCGCATGCTCGTTTGCTTAGGAGAGGGGCTCCTATAAAAAAAGTTACCTAAGTACCTAATAATAATTTTTTAGGCAGGTAGGTACTGCTTATTAATTGAAATCAAATATTTCCATAATTGGGGGAAGAATACGTTATGCAACTCTATTAAGTGGTGCCTATTTATAATTATATTAAATGTTGTAAGATAATATTTGAATATTCACCTTCACACTTCAACCCTACCGATCTTACCCCAACGCACCTTGCGTTGGGGTAAGATCGGTGATGGGGCAAGACCGTAAAATTGAAATTTCCGACGAATTATGCTATATTTTTAAATGCTAGCAATATGGTACACGACGCCAATTCATCCTGCCCCGACCCCCAAGTTCCCGTCATTCGTTAGGGGAAGTAGAATGCGTGCTGAGCGGCATTTTATAAAACAAGATACTTAATTTTTGTATTTTTTTCGTAGATTGCTCAAGTGTCTACTCAGTAGCGCTATCAAATCTATTGTGCCTTAATGCACCTAATTGAGCTTAATTTCTAGGATGGTTTTATTACTTTTAAATACACATTAAAAACAAATCGATAATTCTTCGCATTTCGCAACAATATGGTGGATGAATGACCTCAAAAATTTGATTTTTCGAAACTGTAAATATGCTGCTAACTTACGTCTTACTGAAATATTTCGTTTTATTAAATGCTACCAGCATACTTAGCTATTCATTAACTCAATAGCTTACAACAACTGATAATTACAAAAGTTATTTAGAACTAATCTCCGGAACTTAGTTGTTTACCTATATATTTTGTGACATGCCGATATATTTGCACTAGTTTATGCTGTGATGCGCTCAGTGCTGCGGCTGCATTACTTACAGTAACATTTTGTCCACAGATGCTTCAAACTAGAAGCCCTAGAAATTGCTATTCAAAGAATACAAAACTTATAAGATAACGTTTATCTCATCTCATTAGATATTTATCTCATTAGATAAACTTAGAACTAATTCAGTTTCAGGGGAAACTTTCGCCCCACGTTCCTCTTCCGGGTCTAGTCTACTTTGCTTTATTTTTTTGGGACTTCATGCCCATATTCTGATTCTAATTAACTCTACAAATAGGCTCATGCCTGCTGATTGACACACACAAATCTGCACACTAAATAATCTATCAATTAACCAATTACAACCAGCTTCGCCATATGAGGCTTACATCTTCCTCTACTCGTGTATTGCTCCAGGGCATTTCGCCAGTCTTTACTGTTTACATTTTATTTAAAACTTCTAGATTGTTTAAATACAATTTTCTCGATTTTCCCTTATATTTTATAATTCCATCTTATGTCATAACAAAGTTTGAGAACCATAAATTTTTTTTTTTTTATATCAGGGATAAGACAGGATGATAAGAAACAAAAAAAGAGAAAATCGTTTGGAACATTTCTGTTTCTAGTAATTTATAGATCATATTGAAATATGTTTTTGAGCGTTAAAGATATGACAAATCCCTTTTATTAACTTTGTTCTCTAAGCGGTAGAAGTGGCTTTAAATTTAAGTCCGGTCTTACCCCTTGATGGCAAATTCTTCAACATGCATACAAAAAAGTATGTCTTGTCTTCGCACATGTTTAAAGCAGAAACCGTTTAGTTTACAAAAGCAAAAGATTCTCATAGCTAAACTACATTTAACCAGCCATGTTCCAGAAATCTGACGTATGTACGGATGTCGAGAAAATAAAGTTTTTGCCAGACTCTTTCAACTAGTCGAAAATCTGTCCGGTATTACCCCAACGCACCTTAGTTAAAGATAATATTGCAATTAGATTATGAGATAAGTACAATATATAGTGGTTAAAATTTTATTTAAAACGAATTCTAAAAGCAAAGGAACAGGTCGTAAACTAGGCTGTTACATAAGTTCTATAAACTCTAACTAAGTACCTATCGTTTGCGCATTCTATTCTATTAGATAGGTACTTAGGTACCTACGTACAATTGCAATAATTACGATTACGAGTCGCTACGGTTACATTTACTCTGTAGGTATTAAACTGTATTAAAATTCTAGGAAGTTTATTTCGAATCAGTCAACACACTTGATGAAAGAACACGGACATGACTTGCTCAAAAATATAAAATGAATTTTTAGATTATCGATTCCGTAAGCCAAAGTCGTCGACTATACAATTTTTATGTAATACAAAAACGCCTACAAGTGCACTTTTTATCCGTACGATAAGTACGCATACGGGAAGTCACGCACACTAACGTAACTTTACATAGAAAAACAGCCGTTCTCTTTTCTAGTATAGCTGTAGATATTATAGAAAAAAAAACTTCAAAATAGTACGGCTTGGCTCATTTTCTTGAATTACGATTCAAAACTAAATTGTTAAAGTACGCGAAGCGAGGGGTAATAAAGTTGAGTTTTGCCCGCACGTACTTGTTATCCATCCCTTTCTCGCAACCGAATGCTTTCGAGTTTTCCCGTTCACGATCCAACTCAAAATACGCCAAAAATGACGTCGGACCAAATGTTTCGAAAACAGTGTCTCGCGTTTCTGACTGCGGACGTCGCGCGCCCGCTCGCTATTTATTATTTGGAATTTTCCAATCTACTGAACATTGCTTATTGTAAGTTTTACAAACAAATTTGTATGTGATTCGCATTTTTCGCGCTAGCGCGAAATATGAAAGTCGTAAGTGTAGCTGTCGATACGGTCGCTTTTCGTTCACCATTCTTCCTTTACAAACCGCCCGAGTTAAATCGGTTCGTTTATCTATGATTGGAAGTGAACTCAAAGAGCCGCTCGAATTGGGCGCGTATCATAGAAAATTCTGACAGCTCGGAATTGTCATGAGAAATATAATGTCGTTTTTATTACATTTTTTGATAAATTATTTTTCAAGTTTTGATCTGACGACCACTCGACAGCCTTATCGATTTTCCTATTTAGCGCGCCACTGTATTTTGTACTTTTTCGAAAGGTCCGCATGCGAGTGTCTAGGCGCTTTCGAAAAACGTTTTACTTGTATTTTCTCGCGGCGAACGGACGTCGTGCGCGGTACCGTAAATTGGTAATAATTCCGTTCATTACACAGTAATACGGTGCTCGAATATGGGTTAGTGCTCCGAAGGGAGTTTCGAGACGGTGCCGCTGTTGACAGTGCAATGTTTTGAAATGTTAGTACAGTGCAAGTTTTCACTATTTTGTTTGTCTAATAGTTGTGACTAGTGCATTCCGTTCGTGAAAGCATTCAGCAGAATTGTGTTTTTGTGTTGTGACGGATGTCTGGGGGGAAGAGTGACGGGTGGCGTCGTCAGCGCGAGGAATTGCTTGTCCGATGCCCATCTATCAGCCGATTGTGTTGCTAGGGAAGGCTTGTCCCCGTAAGTATTCGGTACATGTATTTATAGAAAGCCCTGTACCCCTTTAGGTATATACAATTTGACATTGGTATTAAGGATCCCTTCACATATTCCCTTAGCAATTAAATTGATCTATTTTAAACCTAAAAATTGTTAAGTTGTATACTGATTAGTCTAAAACCACTGATTGAACTGTAAAGGAAAAAATACTAAATGACATCAATTAATTCACATGTGAAGCTTGTACCTATTAGCATAGATAACAAAAATAGATAAATTTGTTTCCTCATATTATTCAAAATAGAATTTTTAGTTTGTCAAAATGTGTAAAGTTATTCAAATTTTTATCTATCTTTAATCTGCTTGCGTGATGTCAAAACTTTTTTCTAAATTTAGTCATGTTTTGGTAATAACAAAATCTAACCCCTTTATTGAAATTTTGTTTTGTTAAAATTTATTGTAATAATATCATTGTAGAGTTTCTAATATGAAAAATATTTTTCTACATTACTAAGTTTTATAAGTAATATAACAAATATCTCTCATCAAACAAAATTCATGTATTAGATTATTTGTTGAGTATACTCCATCTACATAGTCTATTAAAATTTGTGGAGCAGTTATGATAAGAATTTAAAATTCTAATGATTGAACTGGTAGTTATTTGACTTGTTATTCCGATGCCAATCTCAAATCACTTGTTGATTGAGTCACTATTAGGCTTAAATTTTTGTTAGACTTGTGAGTAAACTGACTTGTTTTATCTAACACCACTATAATGGTAAAATTGAACATTTTAACTCGTATTGAGGTGTTTAGTTAAGCTGTTTACTGGCAAGTGGTTTATAGGTCATTTAAATAAATTCTATTATACAGTTCGTATAAAGTACATTTTTACTGTGAAATGGCAGTGTAAAGCTTGGCGTGCTCAGCAGAGCGAGACAGTATTTCATGCCGGCACATCGCTTGCAACTTTACAAAGCGCAAGTTCGGCCCCACATGAAATACTGTTCTCATCTCTGGGCCGGGGCACCCCAGTGCCAGCTCCTTCCACTTGACCACATCCAGCGCAGAGCGATTCGAATCGTCGACGACCGAGTTCTTTCCGATCGGCTCGATACACTGGCACTGCGTAGAGATGTTGCATCTCTTTGCGTATTTTATCGCATCTATCACGGGGAGTGCTCTGAGGAATTGTTCGGACTAATTCCAGCCGCTCAGTTTCACTATCGTACATCGCGACAAAACTCGCGTTACCATCCATACCATCTGGATGATTGGCGGTCCACCACTGTGCGATTTAGAAGAAGTTTTCTCCCTCGCACAACTTCTTTGTGGAATCAATTACCACCAGCGAATTTTCCGAGCCGATACGATTTAGGAACCTTCAAGAAAAGAGCTTACACCTTTCTAAAAGGCCGGCAACGCATCTGCAATTCCCCTGGTGTTGCGGTTGTTCATGGGCGGCGGTAGTCACTTACCATCAGGTGAGCCGCATGCTCATTTGCCCCCTATTCTATAAAAAAAAAGGATATCCACATCCCTTGTCGTCCTGTGGGTGTTGTAAGAGGGACGTAGAGAAACTGAAACAGGAGATGGGCAGAAGTATCTACCTGATATTTATTCAAAACTGGCTGTTCCCCGCAACTTCACCCGTGTTTAACTTATTACGAACGGATTTCATGGGCTTTAATTTTTTTACGCAGAACCCTATTTATTTTTCAAAAACAAATGTAGCCTATGTTACTCCTTATAACATCAGCTACCTGTCAGTGATAGCCCTGTCAAAATAGGTCCACCCATTTCGGAGATTAGTCAGAACAAACAAACAGACAGACAGACGAAAATTTTAAAAATTGTGTTTTTGTTATAAGTATTGTATATACTTTCATATGCATTTAGTAAAGAGCTGTTATATTGATATTACAAACATATGAAGTGTATGTTTGTAATTATGTTTATTTGTATATATATAGATATTAAAGAACTGTATTCAACCTGCCTGCCAGGCATGGCAACTATATCAAAATCTGCAATTATTTATGGGGCAAACCATAAAGAGTCCTATGTTTAGCAGTGGACTTTTATAGGCTGTAATGGTACTCTATAATACCACTATGATATTGGACTATATTATTGAATTTGTTAGTAGGATTACAAAGGAACACAATTCATTTTCAAATACTGTAGATTGTAATCATGTGCTCATAGTGTAGGTACATTTATTCATTTATTTGTTACAGCAGTTATAAACAGCAGTTATAAGGCATTCTATGGAGAGAGGACTCTGTTCTGCAGTGGAATTTTAATGGGCTATAAAGGTTGTCTCCTTAGTAATATTTGTCCAGATCTCAAATAATAAATTATAACAATTTAGTAGAAGTCCATTGCGTCATGTTACTGCACAAATGGGTCAGCTTGACTGGAGAATGAACGTACTTACACAGAAGCACTACCACTACAGCTCTTCACAGTCCACTAATGAATATAGGCTCCCGTCATAGATTACATCAAAGTTTGTTTCTGAGCCACCTGCGTGTTTCATCTGGTCATTTCTTCATCTATTCACGGCTGCATTTCTTTTTTTCATTTTATATTTGGATTGCCAACATAAAAAACAGCAATGTGTTGTACATTACAAAAAGTTAAAGAAATTAAAAAAATATATATATATATATATATATATATATATATATTAAAAATAAAAAGAAAAGATATAAAAAGCTGATTTGTACAACCGCAGTTTAACGTACATCAACATGCTTAAGTTTGGTAATAAATTGAGTGAGGGTATCATGTGTAAATGTCAAGGTCAAGTATATTTTTGGTGAGCTTGTTGTACAGATGAGATATACGGATCACTGGGGATTCAATGTTACTTCACCATTGGTTGTTGATTCTTTGAGTCTCCCGTTGAACCTGTTGCCATTTCAGCTTACTGAATCACTGGGCTATGTTAGTTTACTCAGAATGCACATAATATTAGTTCGAAATAGGAGCATAATGCTTCTCGGTGCTTTGTATGCTGAGTAGTATGAAAACTGGTGGCCCTTTTACTAGTAAAAAGGTATTCCATCTTAGTCCTCAAGGGTGATAATGCATTTAGATTTTCTTAAATCAAGGATACCACTAGGTAGTACAGATGCTTTCCTGCCTGACAGTCAGTATAAGTGTGTACTAATTTTTGCTGTCAAGCAACAGAATGTGGACTGCTGTTATCCTGTCTGGAGATGATATATCATAACGTGATAGAGCTATGCTGCTTGTAGCACGAATGGGTCGGCTCGATCGGGGTAGAACCATGCTCTCACAGAATACCAGCTTAATGATGCTGTGTTTTGTAGGGTGAGTGTTGAGAACCGGAGACCCTTTTTTACTAGAAACAACACATTCCATTTTAGTCCTGAGGGGTTATAATGCATCTTCATTTTGATTCTTAATCGAGGATAAATATAAATATCTATGGGCCACAACATCGACTTACCATCGGGTGAACTGTGTGCTTGTTTGTCACCTTGTGCTATAAAAAAAAATTTGAAGGAAGAGCCAGCATATTTGCAGGTTGTGTGGCATTCCATTTTTGTCCTCAGAGATGGCGGTGTATTTGTAGCCTTAGTATATTGTTTGTTGCAGTATTGCCATGGGCTGGAGTAGACACTTACCATCAGGTGGACTTTGAGCTCTTTAGTCACATCTATATTTTGAAAAAAGGATAAATGTTGGTGTCTATGAGATATTACATACTCTTACCATCAGTTAGACTGTGCTTGTTTGTCTCTCTTATTTCTATAACCGTAGACAGATTCTTGGTTAATGACCAAAAAGGTAAACCGTGTAGTGGCAGTGTAAGAATATTCACTACCCCATATCATCACATGGATGTCATAAGAGGAGGCAGAGGGAAACAAATCAGGATTGATCAAAATTGGCAGCAGCGTCTTCCTTATAATGACTAATAATAAAAAACTGCAGTTGCCGACCTGCTTGCCATGCGTGGCCTCTATGGCAAATGAGGCAATCTATGGGTGAGCCTATGTACAGCAGTGGACTTTTATATGCTGTAACTTTAACGGTAACGGACCAAAAAGATAACAGTTGTTATATCCCAAGAGAGCTATTATAATTGGGGTTGTGATGCAGTCCATATTACTCCTAGGTGACTATGCATCTACGAAAACTTTGAAGTTGTTTTGCAGGTGTCCACTGGCCACTAACCATCAAGTGGACTGTCAGTTTGTTTGTCACCTCAATTTAAAAAATAATGACTGTAAGTTAAATTTTTAGTAAGTACGTTTGCAAGGATTATAACTACAGGTATTGTGGAAAAGGGTATGCTGCTGAAAATAGGCTTTCTGTCCATAGATAGCCACAAAGCATGGTTATTTTTCAACTTCTACTAGAGCTTCCACGACTTTCTGCCACCAGGGTGGCGTCAAGGGAAGATAATTTCTTAGGAAATTGTAAAGGTTAATGTGCACGACGCAACAATATTAAACAAACGAAAGAAAATGCTTATTGTAACCGGCGCTAGTTGAACAACCTAGGAGCGGTGGGCGGAGCCATGACGACGGTGTAATTATCAGGCCACGCCTCTGGTTCGACAACTAGCAAGGGTTATACGGCGGAACTAGCGCAACCTTATGTTGAATTTAAATTATAATTTGTGTAAATAATTGTATTACTTGTATCGAACGATAAAAAATAATGATTGTATTATAACTAAGTTTAAGGTTGAGTTGTAACTGTGCAATAACTCTCCCAAATAAAGGCACCGTATGAACAGGGAGAGTTAGCATAGTCTTCTAATGAAAACTGTAATTGTTAAATATAATAAATGTTTACTTTATTATATAATAAATATATTAGGCCGTTAGGCACATAAAATAATAGTAGTAGTGTAACCAAAGAGCATGTTATCGTGACGCGGCCGCGGAGCAAATGAAGCCACGCGCACCGCGCCACGACGTTTTATATTTATAGTGCTGAGGCGGGGGGAAGGATTCTCCGCCTAAAGCAGCTGAAAATTATAATGTAAACCTGTAAATAAGTAAAAATATTGATATGTACACCCTAGTCTAACAAGTAGTTATAAGAATATTATATAGTGAATTATGTTTATTAGTTTGTAAGGTTATTAAATAAATAAAGATAGGCGCGGGGGTGAGGCAAGGGTCCGCTGGCCAGCAGCGGCCAAATCATATAAAAGACGGGCCGGCCGCTAGGGTCAGCAGTCGCTCTCCAGCCACCGAAAAGGCACCAGCAAGAAAAGAAAAAGTACAAGTTCCTCCTCACCGCCGCTTGCCTCCAGTTAAAAGCAAGACCAGCGCGTTTTATTCCATTTTTCGCACGGCATTACGGCGATCCGTAATATTAATGGTCCTTCGAGAAGCCGGATTACTAGAAGAAAAAGACAATATCGGTCTTGGTATTGCCGGAAGAAAGAAGCAAACCGCAAGAACGAAAAAATATTATTGTGAAGAAAAATGGTGATTACGCGTAGTAACAACGGAGAATCATCGAAGCGTCGCAAGGATGAACAAACAACCCAGGGGGCCACAGAAGAGGCCTCCGGGGGCGACTCAGCCGCTAGTGGTTCAACAAACACCACTAGCGAAACCACAACGGTCAGCGATACGACCGCTACCTCTGCAACCGATAGAACAACCGCAACGAAAGAAACCCAGCAAGAGGGTGATCAAAGATCGCAGTGCACATTGAAGCCCGGCGAGACTAGGTCACGCCGCTCCGTAGCCTCACGCAAGAGACTCCTCGCGGAGTTAGAGGCGAAAGAGCGGTTAGCCGAACTCAAGCTGGAGCAGGCTCAGTTGCAAGCAAGAACAGAATTGCAAGAAATACGCGTGCAGCGACTACAAGCAGAAGCCGGATCAACCGATGAAGATGAAGAAATAGAAGACGATTTGGCATCAGTGCGCATTAGTACATGGTTGCAAGAAAAACCTACATCGCAACCCGCGCCTCAGCCCGCGCCACAACCCGCGCCGCAGCCTGCGCCGCAACCCACGTCGTACTTCACGCCGCAACCAGCACTGCAGATCGCACCACCCGTACTTCAACAGTGTGCGCCGCAATACGCTCCGCAACATACCACGCCGCAGAAAGAAGACTATGGACAGGCGCAGCAGCAAATCGACGTCGCTACCTTAGCCGCTGCTCTATCACAAGCAGTACGAAGCACAAGGGAGCCGCCGAAATATATACAAGAGCTGCCCTCATTCAATGGTAGCAGCAAGGAGTGGCTCAGCTTCAAGACAATGTACGAAGAATCTTCAAAGTACTTCACGGCGAACGAAAACATAGCGAGAATACGCCGAAGCTTAAAAGGGACAGCAAAAGAAGCCGCAGGTTGCCTACTTATAAGCCAACCAGATCCCAGAATTATAATAGAAGCTTTGGAAAGGAGATTCGGACGACCAGAAGCGTTAATTCACTTGGAAATAGAGAAGCTGAAGCTGCTGAACAAAGTTACGGACAATCCCAGGGAGCTATGCATATTCGCAAATCGCATAGCGAACGTAGTGGGCACCGTGGAAGCACTCAAGAAAGCACACTATCTGCATAGTCCAGAAATGACGCGAGTTATCACAGACAAACTCACGCCCATATTGAAAAGCAAATGGTACGACTATGCAGCCAGAAAGAAAGAAGATATCCCAGAGCTTAAGAAGATATCAATGTTCTTAAACGAAGAAGCGGATAAATGCAGCGCGTATGCCTTGCCGGAGTTCATCGCAGAGGACAGCGAAACGAGAGAGCGAAGACCGAGAAAAATAGGACGTGCCTTCGCCACAAGCAAGAAACCATATGAAGAACGCTGCCCTCAATGCAAACAAGAACACAAACTGCCCGATTGCAAGTCATACGCCGCTCTGTCCACAAATGACAGATGGGAAGTAGCAAAGAAGTACAATATCTGCTACCGCTGTCTGCGAGGCAAACATCGTCGATTACTGTGCAAAGCTCCACCGTGCGGAAAAGGCGGATGCATGATGAAACACCATAAATTGTTGCATCACGACAGAACAGCAGTAATGGAAAAAGAACCCGCTATGGAAACCGCAACATCGGCAAAGGAGGTCAACACAGCGACTCGACCGTACAAGCACCGCCGCGCTTACCTAAAGATTGCGCCCGTAACAATAAGGGGGCCGCTAAGCTGCGTCGAAACATACGCATTATTGGATGAAGGGAGCACGGTCACCTTAGTCGATGCCTCAATCGCCGACGTCATCGGCGCCGACGGCCCAGCCCACACAATGTGGATACAAGGGGTCGGCTCGGAGGTGAAACACGAGAAGAGCAAGATCGTCAGCTTTAAAATAAGAGGAACGTACGCGCAAGAAGAACACAACATAGAAGCAGCGCGTACTGTAGAGCGGTTGGACTTCGCGCCAGAATCCGTGAATGAAGATCACTTGGGGAATTGCCCACATCTGTTGGATATCAAAGAGGATATCACCTACGAACGCGCCTCACCGAAAGTACTAATCGGGCAAGATAACTGGCACCTCATAGTGTCTAGAAAACTGCGCGTCGGCCGTCGAGACCAACCAGTCGCCTCATACACCAACCTGGGCTGGGTTCTGCATGGCTGTCATAGCTCATTGACGTCGACGGTCACCTTCTGCGGCAGACTACATCAGAGGGAAGATGCACCACCGATAGAAGAAGAAATAAAAAATTATTTCAAATTGGAGTCGCTGTGCATCGAGCCGAGAAGACCGAAAGAAGATCCCGAGCAGCGAGCCATGCAAATATTGGACGAAACCAGCCAGAGGTCAGCGGACGGCAGTTTCGAGACAGGGTTGTTGTGGAAACAAAAGGACTTCCAAATACCAAATAATTATAAAGAAGCGGAAAGGCGCCTGCACACCTTAGAGAAGAGGCTCGACCGAGACAGCAATCTCAAGCTACAGTACGAAGAACGCATCGAGAACCTCTTCAACTCGGGTTACGCAGAGCGCGCGCCAATGCCACCGCCGCAAGGAAGGACATGGTATCTGCCACACTTCCCAGTCATCAACCCTGCGAAACCGAACAAACCGCCGAGATTGGTACACGACGCCGCAGCGAAGACAGCCGGAATATGTCTCAACGATATGCTTCACTCGGGGCCCGACTTATTACAATCACTGCCCGGAGTGATCATGAGGTTCCGACAGTATCCGTATGCAGTGAGCGCCGATATAAAAGAAATGTTCATGCAGATTAAAGTGCGCAAAGAAGATAGAGACGTTTTACGTTTCTTGTGGAGAGGCAAGCGGCGGGAGGACCAACCGGAGGAATATAGGATGACGTCAATCATCTTTGGAGCGACATCATCACCATGCACAGCATTATACATCAAAAATAAAAATGCTGAAGAACATGCAGAAGCGTACCCAGAAGCTGCGGTCGCCATAAAAAGAAACCATTATATGGACGACTACTTGCAGAGCTTCCACTCTGTCACGGAAGCTCAGCAAACAGTAAAAGCAGTCGATCACGTCCACAAACAAGCGGGATTCGTACTCAGCGGGTGGACATCGAACGAAGAAAAAACAATAGAAGAAATAACGACAGAGCATAGACAACACGACGCGACCGTGTGCCTGGGCGGAAAAGAAACTGAGAAGACGCTAGGGCTGCTCTGGCATGTACAAAGCGATCATATTGGATTCAATACTAACAATATGAAGATGCCTGCCGACGTAAAAGAAAAAACAACGCTTGCCAACTAAACGAGAAGCGTTGAGCGTCATAATGGCATTATTTGATCCGCTGGGGTTAATATCACCGGTGACCACCCCAGCGAAGAGAATATTTCAAGACACATGGCGTTACAAGGCGGACTGGGACGACCCTCTGCCAACAGAATTAAAAGAAAAATGGGAAGGCTGGATTACTTCACTTAACGCCATAGAACAACTAAGAATACCGCGATGCTACGATTACAACCCGGTGTCGACGCGCCAACTACACACATTCGTCGACGCAAGCGAGGAGGCCTACGCAGCAGCAGTGTATTGGAGAACGGAGCGAGCAGACGGCAGCGTTAACATATCATTGGCCGCCGCCAAGAGCCGCGTAACACCACTGAAACCAGTTTCCATACCACGGCTCGAGTTACAAGCGACACTGCTGGGAGCTCGTCTTGCGCAGACCGTGATCGATGAACACGATGGCGACATAGCAGGCAAGACATACTGGTGCGACTCCCGTACTGCACTGGTGTGGATAAGATCGGAGCCTCGCGCGTACAAAGCTTTCGTCGCTCATCGCCTGGCGGAGATAGAAGATACGACCAAAAAGAACGAATGGCGTTGGCTACCGTCTAAAGAAAACGTGGCAGACGACGCAACCCGAGCCACACCAGAAGGGTTCGACGAGTCGCACCGATGGTTCCGAGGGCCCCCGTTTCTGCAGCGTCCACCGGCAGAATGGCCGCAGGAAGAGAAAACGACACAATGTGACACCGGGGAAGAGCGAGAAATATGTAACATCGCTGTTAAAAGTGAAGACTCGACAACAACACATCTTCCACAGATAGGAAGATTTTCTAAATGGATTCGCCTCATAAGGGCGACAGCGAGAGTCCTCCTATTCATCGACATGTGCAGACCAAACAAGCACGTAGTGAAGGCTGGGCGTAAACGCAACAAAGCAAGACAAGGTAGCGACCCTGGCTGGCAGAGAACAAACAAACGCAACACCCCCGCCAAGGAGAAAAAGGCGACTCCTACTGCCTCATCGCTTGTAGAAATACCGGCCGCTTATCATATGAGAGCCGAACAACTGTGGGTGCAAGCCAGTCAGCGGGAAAGCTTCACGAAGGAGCTCAAGAGAATCACCAGCGGAAGTGTTCCGGGAGGCGACGACAAACTAGGCCACCTGAGCACATACATTGATGAAGAGGGGACCCTACGCCTCAGAGGTCGAATAAAAGCGGCATCAGAAGTGGAGGACGACATGTACGACCCTCCCATATTAGACGGGAAGCACGCATACACTCGCCTGTACATAGCACACGTACACGAGAGGCTGCATCACGGAGGCGTAGAAACAGTTGTGAATGAATTAAGACAGAGATTGTACGTAAGAAAAATACGTCCAGTAGTGAAAACTGTCGTCAAAGGATGCCTGCCGTGCCGTCTAAGAAAAGCCAAGCCTGCATCACCGTCTACAGGAAACCTGCCGTCCGCACGCCTCGCTCATCACGCACGTCCGTTCACATACACCGGACTAGACTACTTCGGGCCAATAGAAGTCACAGTGGGACGACATCGCGAAAAGCGCTATGGCGCGTTATTTACCTGCATGACGTCGCGAGCAATACACATAGAAGTAGCCCACTCGTTGAGCGCAGACTCAGCCGTGTCGGCACTTAGGCGTTTTATGAGCAGAAGAGGATGCCCAAAAGAAATATGGAGTGACAACGCTACGTGCTTCAAGGCAGCAGACAAGGAGATGGCCGAAGCAGCACTTGCAGCCCTCGAGCACGAAACCACGTGTCAACAGATTGTGTGGAAGTACATACCGCCATCAGCACCGTTCATGGGCGGCGTATGGGAGCGAATGGTTCGCTCCGTAAAAGAAGCCCTACGCGTCACCCTCAACGAGCGCTATCCCAGCGACGAAACATTGGGGACCCTGCTCGCCGAGGTCGAAAATACTGTAAACTCCAGACCTCTCACACACGTCTCAGTCGACCCAGGAGACCCTGAAGCCATCACGCCGAATCACATCCTCATCGGTCCCAACTCGCACGTACCTGCGCCGGGACACTTCAGCAAGAATGACGTGACGGCCCGCCAGCAATGGAAACGAGCTCAAGCCCTAGCCGACGTGTTTTGGAGAAGATGGGTTAAAGAATACCTGCCCCTACTCCAACACCGGCGGGAGCCCAGCAGCATAGGAGTATCGCCGAAGATTGGAGACCTAGTCATCATTTGTGACTCCAATCTACCACGCAACACCTGGCCCAGAGGGAAAATAAGTAAGGTATATCCTGGCGTCGACGGAGAGGTACAAGTAGTGGACGTAACCACCGGCAGTGGGCACATACTAAGAAGACCAACGAAGAAGATCGTCGTGCTACCAGAGGGATCGCAGCGTGGCGACGGCGGGAGAATGTGCACGACGCAACAATATTAAACAAACGAAAGAAAATGCTTATTGTAACCGGCGCTAGTTGAACAACCTAGGAGCGGTGGGCGGAGCCATGACGACGGTGTAATTATCAGGCCACGCCTCTGGTTCGACAACTAGCAAGGGTTATACGGCGGAACTAGCGCAACCTTATGTTGAATTTAAATTATAATTTGTGTAAATAATTGTATTACTTGTATCGAACGATAAAAAATAATGATTGTATTATAACTAAGTTTAAGGTTGAGTTGTAACTGTGCAATAACTCTCCCAAATAAAGGCACCGTATGAACAGGGAGAGTTAGCATAGTCTTCTAATGAAAACTGTAATTGTTAAATATAATAAATGTTTACTTTATTATATAATAAATATATTAGGCCGTTAGGCACATAAAATAATAGTAGTAGTGTAACCAAAGAGCATGTTATCGTGACGCGGCCGCGGAGCAAATGAAGCCACGCGCACCGCGCCACGACGTTTTATATTTATAGTGCTGAGGCGGGGGGAAGGATTCTCCGCCTAAAGCAGCTGAAAATTATAATGTAAACCTGTAAATAAGTAAAAATATTGATATGTACACCCTAGTCTAACAAGTAGTTATAAGAATATTATATAGTGAATTATGTTTATTAGTTTGTAAGGTTATTAAATAAATAAAGATAGGCGCGGGGGTGAGGCAAGGGTCCGCTGGCCAGCAGCGGCCAAATCATATAAAAGACGGGCCGGCCGCTAGGGTCAGCAGTCGCTCTCCAGCCACCGAAAAGGCACCAGCAAGAAAAGAAAAAGTACAAGTTCCTCCTCACCGCCGCTTGCCTCCAGTTAAAAGCAAGACCAGCGCGTTTTATTCCATTTTTCGCACGGCATTACGGCGATCCGTAATAGTTAATATTTCCTTCCATATTGTTAGTTATATTTTCTGCCGACTTCCAAAACGAAGACGGTACTCAATTTGACTGTATTTTTTTTATATTGGTTACCTCATAACTTTGTACTGGGTGAACCGATTTCGATGATTCTTTTTTTATATGAAAGCTGATAGTTCTCGTGTGGATTTGATCAAGGTCAGACCAATAGTTTTTGAGTTATTCTTAAATAACTTATATTGAAGTCGGCTGTACAAAATATTTAATTTTAAATTATATATTAATTAGATCTGAAATGTATAACTATGGATATAACAAAAATTAGAAAAATTAAAAATAGTTAAAAAGTGCAAAAAATTAAAGAGCAAACCACTGAGGCATTGTTTTGTGTATTAATATAATACTCTAGAAACTGAAAAATTATTACTTAAAACTAATTTCTCAATTAACTGACATTGTGTAACGATAAACTTTACCTCAGTCACAACTAGCGCCATCTGGTGAGTGGAAGATTATTAGCCCCCATTATCCACGTCTTGCATGCTTTATCTGGCACTGTGATTGCTCCTAAGAGGCAGCAAATATAGATTTGTTCTTCACCATCAGTTATTGTTTATGAATTATTGATACAATAATCATAAATTTGGAACTGTTAACATACATTGTGTATTTAATTGGGAATGCCTGAAGAACTTGTTAACCTTGGTTTATGATTGCTTTTTAGGTAAAGTCTGAATACCAATGAAATAAATTATTCATTAATTAATTAGAGCTTACTTAATGTGCAATTCCCTGTAGTTTTTTCATTAAATTTTCCCAGTTAAATAACAAATTTTCAAATAATTCGCTTTCTTATTGTCGTAATTTCATAAATTTATTAAATTTTTGACTCTTGCCACTGTCGCCTCTTACGTCACCCTCGAGATGATATGGGTAAGTGGATTCTCTAGCGTAGCGTGACCTTGTCAAGTCGATTGCTGTTGAGTCCAAGCTCGCGCGCTTCGCCTTCGAGGTGTGCAATTATTTGGACTTTACCCATAAATCACCTGCTAAACCTATACTTTTCCGTTCTTCGGGCGTTACTTACGGGCCTATATACATTGGACAACGGGTCCATGGCGCAGTGGCTTTGCATTGAGTTGTGGCGCAGAGGGCCGCGGGTTCGAATCCCTAAAAACTAAAAAGTAGCCTATGTCACTCTACAGCCACCGAACTATCTCCATACCAAAATTCATGCCATGCCGACGCTCTGTTGCGACGTGAAAGAAGGACAAACTTTTGCAACATATTCTATTTTCCCACGGGAATGAGATGTTTTTCCGCGGAAAAAATAACCTATGTCACTCTACAGCCACCGTACTATCCCCATACAAAAAATCATGCCATGCCGACGCTCTGTTGCGACGTGAAACAAGGACAAACAAACAAACACACTTTCGCATTTATAATATTAGTACTAGTATGGATACGGTACCTATACGCTTAAATTGTTTCTATTTCGTAGCTTATTCGACTACCTGCTTTCGATATCGGTTGTTTGTTATTTGCCTTGTGATTTGGTTAAGGTTGAATGGATTTATATTGGCTTTCATTTTCGGATTTGTGTATTTTCTTGGATCGGTTTTGTTGATTTGGTTGGTATTCCTTTCCTTTATACATATTTAGACTCTGGCTTTGATTTTGGATTTTGTTTATTTAGAATCGTGAATTGGTTTTCGTTGTTTTAGGTTGTTTAACAATATTTCAAAGGAATATTAATAGTATAGATAGTGTATACGGTACCTATACACTTACTTCTTTTTTCGTTGGTTATATTTATATTGACTACTGCTTTCGATTTCGGTTTTCTGCGATTTGTTTTGTGATTTGGTTTAAGTTGATTCGATTTTTTTTGGCTATCGTTTTCGGATTCGTGTTGTGTCTTGAATTGGCTTTGTTGTGTTGATTTTAAAAAATATTTAAATGGAATATTTATTCCTTTTAGATATTTTGGATTTGCTTTTAAAAAAAATATTTAAAAGGAAATTTATTTTCCCAATTTCATTTAACTATAAAGGCATCTGAAACACCAGAACAGACACAGGCGCGAAGAGATGCAAATGCACAGCTCCAAGCTGAACGTCGACAAAATATTCAAAGAAACAATTGGTCGGTTTTTAATGACGCAGCATTCAATTATGATCCGTTGATTGATTATAAAAATCACGGGTTAGTTGTTATCGGACTGATGGACAGGGGGGGTCGATTTTGCAGCGCTTTAAAATGGAAAGATGAGACCGCAGGCATGTGCTGTTCCAATGGCAAAGTGTCTCTTCCGTTACTTGAGCAACCAGAAGAACCTTTGAAAAGTAATGAGTCACGGCGCTTTTTAAACAGGATCCGGAAATATAACTCATGCTTTCAAATGACTTCCTTCGGAGTTGACCGGGAAATAATAATGCCGGGATTTTCGCCTACATTTACGGTGCAAGGGCAAATTTATCATAGAATAGGTTCACTTTTTCCAGCTGAAAACGAACAGCATAAATTTTTACAAGTATATTTTATGGGTGACGAAGAAATTGAGGTAGACCGTCGCTGCCAATTTATCCAGGGAGTTGAAAGAGACACAGTGTTCAAAATTCAAAGATTCTTGCATGAACGTATTTTAGTCAAAACATTTAAAACTGCTTTAGAAACCTACCTGAAGAGGATTATAAAGTCATCATTCACGCAGATCGGACCCCTTGAGGAATGCATGAAAGGCGCTACAATGCACCTTTGATAAACGAAATTGCAGCCGTAATTAGTGGTGATCAATTTTCTTCACGAGACATTGTCTTGCGAGCACGTGATGATACGTTGCAACGGGTAGCCGATACACACAAGTTTTATGACGCTCTGCAATACCCATTGATTTATTGCAAAGGACAAGAGGGTTATCATTTTCAAATTCCACTCATTAACCTGGTCACAAAGGAGCCTACTCCGAACAAAAGAGTATCATGTATGGATTTTTATGCGTATCATATGATGTTGCGAGAAAATGATTTTAACCTCTTAGCCCGGTGTAGACAATTATTTCATCAATTTTTGGTAGACATGTATGTGAAGGTAGAAAGTGAACGTCTCCGTTATATATCTTTAAATCAAAAAAAGCTGCGCGTTGAGAATTATATACATTTACAAGATATATTAAGATATATTAAGCGAAGTAAAAGGAGAAATAACAGAGTATTTGTCAGTAGACACAGTTATGGACACAGAACAGAGCACTCCATATCCCGTAGAGTTTCTAAATTCTCTAGAGTTGTCAGGTGTGCCCTCACATAAGCTTCAATTAAAATTAGGAGTCCCAGTCATGCTAGTGCGAAATTTAGAAGCTCCTCGGTTATGTAACGGGACAAGGCTGCGTGTGACACATCTTGGACGGAACATAATCGGTGCTACAATTTTAACAGGCGTAGGAAAAGGTAAAAATGTTATTATACCACGGATCCCTATAATTGCCACAGATCTTCCTTTTCAATTCAAAAGGTTGCAGTTTCCTATTAAGCTCAGTTTTGCAATGACAATTAATAAAGCGCAAGGGCAAACGTTACAGGTAGCGGGGGTCAACTTAGAAAAACCGTGCTTCTCTCATGGTCAGCTGTATGTAGCATGTTCGCGTGTGTCAAATGCCCAGAATCTCCACATTCTTTCCCCGAATGGAAAAACATATAACATTGTGTACAGTAGCGTCTTAAAATAGTGTTCAGTTAGTTTTTTTTCCAAAATTCCCACAATCAATTAAGCGTCATTCCCACAGATCTTCCCTTTTAATTCAAAATTTCCTATTTAGCTTAGTTTCTTTTCAATTCCAAATGCTGCACCTCTGACGGACCTATTAAGCTCAGTTTCCTTTCAACTCAAAAGGCTGCATCTCTGACGGATCTTTTATTTGGCTCAGTTTCCTTTCAATTCAGAAAACTGCATCTCTGACGAATCAATTTAGCTTAGTTTCTTTCAAAAGTCTGCATCCCTGACGGATAATTATGCTCAGTTTCCTTTAATTAAAAATATATTCCATTTCCATTTGGAATAAACAGGCTATTTTCATGCTTTCCTATACGCTGCGTTTCAAAACATTTAAATAGGCTGACGAATCAATTTTGCTCAGTTTCCTTTTAATGGCTGCATCTCTGACAAATCTATAAAACTCAATTTTCTTTCAATACTGTTACGAGCTTGGGGTTCGAGACAATTAAAAACTGCCGATTGAATTACCAAAATTGACACTTTAATTACACAACACTAATTACAATATAAAATCACACTAATAATAAAATACAGTTCGCCGTTATTTCGCTTCGAAGTATTCTCTTGTATCGCCAATTCAATACTGCCACGGTCGTGGTCTATACCGGCCTTATATAGGGCCTCAGATAGTTTCCAGAATCTTCTACTGTAGCGACATCTAGAATGTTCGAGTATATATCGGTCCCGAAATTTCTGGAAGGATCTCGACTCTCCTAGTTCTGCTACTCGACACTAGAGGGCGCTAGTGTAACTAGTGTTGCCATGTACAAGACATTAATAGTGGCGCGCAACCTTTTCTTTTACTCGACACTAGAGAGCGCTAGTGTAACTAGTGTTGCCATATACAAGACATTAATAGTGGCGCGCAACAATACAAAAAGCAATGGATAGTTTATTTCTATTTCCCAGTGACCATGCGGGCGAAGCCGCGGGTAACAGCTAGTAACTTTATATTAAATGAAGATATCGTCATTTTTTTTTTAGATAAGGCTCCATCGTCTAAGTAATAAAACTTACAAAACCTAATTGAAATCTATCCCGTAATTTTTTCGTGATGCACGCACAACTGCAAACCTCTATCATTTTTATTTAATATAGAAGAAGAAGAAGAAGATTAGTAGTACATTGCGTATTCTATTTAACTTTTTATTAAGCCCCGACAAAGATGTTATATGTTTGTAGTATGTATTTGTGTGTCTATGTCTGTCTGTGGCACCACAGCTCCAGAACGGATGTAGGGGTTTTGGCGGGAACTTGACCGGCGTCGGTTTGCTGCTTCTGTATTATTGTTTAAATAATGGTTTGAAGTGGACTTTGATATGTAAAAGTGGTGCGATTTTGTGTACTAAGTGTCTGCGCATCTGAACTATTAGTGGAAACGGTGAAACAAGTGCTCTGATTTTGATGTGATTCTCATGGTGTGTGTCTGTCTGCTTAGGCGCCTTGAGATACCATTGCCAACTGTCAGCTGTCTGCTGCCTCAAGTTGCTGTCAAAATCTCCCAAGGACTGTACAATGTGACGCTTCAACATATTGTGAAACAGTGTACTATGAAGGATAATTATACATTGTAACTTCAGGCACAGAAAGACTAGAACCCAGAGCCGTAAAGCCAGTTATAAAAAAATGAACGGTTGAATCGATTTTGATAAAGTATTTTCGTTTGAAAAGTGTCTTAATCGAGAGTGTTCTCAGCTATGTTCAAGAAAATCTGTTCAGCCGTTTGAAGATCATCAGCTCTTTTGGTTTTGGGGTTTTTAATTTTTTAATTTGAGTTATAACCACTGCTAACATACGAAGCAATGTACGACAAAGTGACAATCATATTTGATGTCATCAAAGTTGGCGAATAGGCTTGTTGGTCTGTGACCCAACGTCATTATCGGTACGGTGCTTCTTTCAGGAACGTCCTTTTGTCGTCATTTACGATATCTACGGGGCGATATGGGATCAAGGTTTTTCCTACGCCACCACCGTATAGAGCAATTCTTTGATAAGACCTAGTCAGTAAATTTAAAATTTGATTTTAAAGATACTGTTGACTTTTGTCTGGTCCTTGTGACTGCATTGCCTTCTAAGGCACCCGAAACGTAGAGGGTTAATAATGAATATAGGTTAAAATTAAAAGGTACAAAATTGTTAAAATTGGTTTTATTAAATTGCCTATGTTTTATTTTAGGGCTTGTTACACTTCAGCGCCATCTAGTTGTAACATTAAAGAATGTATTAAATAGGCCATCTGTAAGTTCAAATGTGCGCTAGAATGGAGTTTCATTTTTCTGCCGGCTTCCAAAAAGGAGACGGTACTCAATTCGACTGTATGTTTTTTTTTCATGTGTGTTACCTCATAACTTTTTACTGGGTGAACCGATATCGATGATTCTTTTTTTATTTGAAAGCTTCAATTCAAGCTTGATCAAGGTCAGACCAATAGTTATTGAGTTATTCTTAATAATTTATATTGAAGTCGGCTGTACAAAATGTTTAATTTTAAATTATTAACTTATTATAGGACAGTGTTTCACAATCCCACTTGGTGATAAGTGGTGACAAAGCCCTACATGCTTTTCTGTTTTAAGGAACGTATACTTGTACAAATCCCATTGTATCTTAATTATTAAACAGCTTTTAGGGTTGATTTTCACACTATCAGATTAGGTACTCATAGCATTTATTTATAACGTAAGGATGACAAGCAAGTACACAGTACCCATGTGCATCTATTGTCGATTATGCATGATAAGGCAGGTGTCACCTCTGGGGACTAAGGCGGAATGGCATGTAACCAGTGAAAAAGGTCAAAGTGTATTACACGCTTTTTATATTTCTATGTCTTAAGGACACGCACACACACACACACACACACACACACACACACACACACACACGCGCACACACACACACACACACACACACACACACACACACGCACGCACGCACGCACGCACACACACACACGCACGCACGCACGCACGCAACCACACACACACATACACACACACGCACGCACGCACGCAAGCACGCACGCACGCACGCACGCGCCCACGCACACGCACACATACACACACACACACACACACACACACACCTCGGCATCCTCGGCGTCGACATATCGAGTAGCGTGCAGTTTCGTGGTCACTTGGAAGAGAAGGCCAAATTGGCCTCTAAAAAGCTTGGCGTGCTCAGCAGAGCGGGACAGTATTTCATGCCGGCTCAACGCCTGCAACTTTACAAGGCGCAGGTTCGGCCTCACATGGAATACTGTTCCCATCTCTGGGCTGGGGCTCCCCAGTGCCAGCTTCTTCCACTTGACCGCATCCAGCGCAAAGCGGCTCGAATCGTCGACGACCGAGTCCTTTCCGATCGGCTCGACTCATTGGCACTGCGAAGAGATATTGCATCTCTTAGCATTTTCTTTCGCATTTACCATGGGGAGTGCTCTGAGGAATTGTTCGGATTAATCCCAGCCGCCAAATTTCACGAACGCACATCGCGGCAGACCTCCCGATACCATCCACACCATCTGGATGATTGGCGGTCCACCACTTTGCGATTTAGAAGATGTTTTCTTCCTCGCACAACTTCCTTGTGGAATAGTTTACCACCAGCGATTTTTCCGGACCGATACGACTTAGGGACCTTCAAGAAAAGAGCCTACTCCTTTTTAAAAGGCCGGCAACGCATCTGCAATTCCCCTGGTGTTGCGGTTGTTCATGGGCGGCGGTAGTCACTTACCATCAGGTGAGCCGCATGCTCGTTTGCCCCCTCTCCTTAAAAAAAATAATCTATGGCCCGTAATAATAAACGTTACTCAGCTCAAGTACACGCACTTGAGTACAATCTTGAAGTTATGAACTTATTAATAACATATATCAAGATGCGGCTTAGGTTTACGATATCAGCTCAGTGCCACACTGATTAATAACGAAACTCTACTCTCAGGTGTGTGTACTTGAGCGCAAGTCACAGAACAGTATTCCTAAGTACAGCGTTTTGAGATACTGTTTCCATGATGTGTTTGTTAATTAGCAACGATCTTGAGATACTGATATCGTAATGAGGGCGTTTCAAATGATTACGCACTTGAGTTCGTCGTTGAGTAACGTTTATTAATACGGGCAGTATCACAAACAGTACCTTTATTTCTTTCTAAGAGACTCCATCTTCTAATTTCGTCCCCTGGATGTCGAAAAATGCGACCTGGAACATGCTGGAAACATCTTATAGGTTTCCGATAGCTAGCGGTATTATCGGTTACCTACGTCCGATGTAAAATATTGAGATTCATGACATTTAACAGCGTTTTTTTCTTCTTAAAAACCAAACCAAGATTTTATCCTGTACTATGTAGACAGTGTACCTATGTATAAAGATTACACAAGGACAAACATCCAGTCCCGGAACAATTACTAGTAGGCCATACAAATACATACTTGTTCCGTGCTGGATTCGAACACGGGGCTCTCATTATTGTAACTCATTGCTAAGCCACTGCGCAACGGAACCGTCAAAGACGAGAGACAAATGCGCGAGGAGAGGAAAAGTGATAGGTGCGAGATGTCCGTTATTGGGATCGTCATCAGCTTGCCAAGCGTCCCGCTTTTGTACAAGACAAATCCACAAAGGGATAGATCTATGCCTAGTTGTGGAGTTTTACGGGCTGATAATAATGATGGTATATATCTCTATAAAGGGACGAGAGTCTGGTCATTAGTCACACAGGTCATCTACACGTCTGTCTAACAAAAACTTAATAAAATTACTTATTGAAACTTATTTTATTATTAGAACAAAGTATAGTAGCAAAATTGCACAATATCTTTAAGGATAGGCTCACAACATTTTACAATCAATTAGTTGTCTCTGAAGGAAGGAAAGAAAGAAAGAAAACAAACTTTATTGACACAGCAGTGCATGCACATTTACAAATGGTTAGTAGTGGTAAATGGTAGTAGTAATGGTAAACTATAAATCAACAAGTTATGAAATGAAAAGAACATAATGAAAAGTTCAAAATGAAACTCAAACTACATTTCATTGCATCTTAGTTATTTCTATAATGTGTTGCAACAACAAGTGATAAAATTAAAAAAGTTATACGAGCGCCTTCAATATATAAATAAAATGAGAACATTATCAATGTAATCGAAGTCAATTAAATACGCAACTCAAAAATATACTGGTCAGATCTTGATCAAATTTATATGGTACCACATTAGAAGCACCAGCTTTCAATAAAAAAAAAAAGAATCATTAAAATCGGTTCACCTAGAAAACACTTCTGAGGTAACACACACATTAAAATAAAATTACAGTTGAATTGAAAACCTCCTCATTTTTTGAAGTCGGTTAAAAGAAAATACTAATTAAAACTTTGTGGCAGCTCTTCTGTTAATGAGACTCAAGACCTCGTCGTGTTTATCTTAATAGGGCAATTATTCTTGTGGGATAAATGAGGCTCAAATACGTTCATGTGTACAGTACAGTAATGCTTTGAGAATGCATAGAAAAAACCTTATCCGGTGCCTTTCTCACTAGCTTAATTTATTATTAAGTAGTTAGGTAGCATTTACGTTTAAAAATATTTATTGATATATCCTAGAAATTACACAATTTCTAGGATATATCAATAAATATTTTGTAATCTATATTAGTTCATTTTATTTTCTCTTAGGGCGCGTTCCGACGACACGCACCCGTTACGCGCACGCCACGCGTGTCAGCACCC
Source organism: Parnassius mnemosyne (assembly GCA_963668995.1). NCBI lineage: Eukaryota > Metazoa > Arthropoda > Insecta > Lepidoptera > Papilionidae > Parnassius > Parnassius mnemosyne. The sequence goes on along the minus strand of CAVLGL010000082.1, from coordinate 7,121,228 downwards.
GCGTCTAACTAGCTGTGAAATTTATTGCATATAATTTGAGTTTTTTTACTTACTTTTATAAAAGACTTAGTATTGTCTGTATTTTTTAAGTTATTTGGAACATTATTAAATATATTTTAATTACCATCGTATGGGGACCAATAATTGTAATTTTGAAAATTGAATATTCAAATTGTTTTGAGTTCGATAATGTATTTCTTTTGGCACTGTTTACAGGATCATATAGATTTGGGTTCATGCATTTAAAACTTAAAATAGAAAAATAAAATTTAAACTTATAGCAGTGTTATTTATATACCTAATTGTATTTAAACTTATTAATATTTAAACTCATTAATACTTACGCGTATAAATATTGATTCAAATTATTATTATTATTTTACAATCAATAATGTAACTATATGTGTAAGTGTAAAAAAAAAACTAACTCCTAACAGACCCCATGAGACCGTTTTTTTATAGGATTAGGGTGATCAGCGAGCACACAGTCCACCTGATGGTAAGTGGTAGTTGTGGCCCATAGACATCTACAGCTATCTTCTTTTGCGAATCAAAATGCAGATGCGTTGTCACCCATGAGGACTAAGATGGAATGCCTCGTTTCCAGTAAAAAGGGTCTCCGATACCACACGAAACACAGCAACTTTAAGTTGCTATTTCATGCTGGTATTCTGTGAGAGCGTGGTCCTTCCCCTGTCGAGCCGACCCATTCGTGTTACATCTATAATATAGTTGCAGCATGATACTACCTGTTTTTTTCTATATTTGTCAAGATTCTGTGTGAAAACATTCTACTCTACGTCAGTACAGTTGCCCCAGATGACTATTTCTTAAGTTGGTATAGACTAATAGACTTATATTATATACATACATAGTCCAACCATTGAGGCAATCAAAATTACGACCATCTTCAATCCACGTGTAACACTCAGACACGAACCTCCTCGACAGACAGATAGACAATGATCTAGGTAATTGCGTAAGTGATCCGTCTTGTTCAAATTGGTACGGATACTGCGCGACGGTGAAATCTGCAGCTAAATACGGTTTTCGAGTCTCGAGTTATTACTTGCTAACTTTTTAAATCTGAATTTTCATTCGACTGCCTCAGAAGGAAGGTAATGGTTTTAGAGTGAATATATGTCTATTCTGTTCTTTGATGGCAAGTGAACATTGCACCCCATGACACCTTTTTTGTTTTATTTTACATGGGGAAATGCCTGCGCATATCCGCCTCGCGGGGGCAAGGACGGGTTATGTCGGACTCACACCGACTAAAACCCTATGGTGTTCCACCTTCGCCGCACATTGGTACGCTTTCGCACACATCGGTGGCCCCACCAGCGCTGGCCGCCCCATGGCAGCCCCTTCGCGGGGAATGACTTCTCCCCATTCTCCTTCTCAGGCAAGGGACATCAGGAACACCAGACAAGCCGTCCTCCACGGCCTCTAACGCCTCTTTGGTCTGGTGGTTGTAGTAGTGCGACTGCTGATCACGAGGTTCCGGGTTCGAAGCCCGGGTCGGGACAAAAAAATCAGTTGTTGAGCTTTTCCATCAAGAAACTTTCAGGAGCTGCCCGGAGTCAGGTAGCTGGCGGTGTCTCACGCCCGTGCCTTGGAAAGCACGTAAAGCTGTTGGTCCTGCGCATGATCTCTCTACGGTCGTGTACCGGTTTGCCGTCCCATCGGACTATGAGTGTGAGGCAATAGAGACTGACTGCACTGTGCTTGCGCATACACTCGGGCAATATAATCCTGTCCTGCGCCGATGCCTAGTCACCGTTGAGGCTGGTCGCCGTGACCGAAATTCGGTCTAGAAGATAGATATTATTACTATAAAGATGTAGAATTAGTTTTACTGTAGGGTTTGTGGCGGCGCTGTCGTCGCGCCACAAGCGAAACACATCAAAGCCTAAATCGCACTAACAATGTTCCGAAGTTAAAGCAGCATATATAGAATACCTCCCGAACTACCAATCGGAGCGTTGGCCGCTCCCCGGACAGAACACCTTGCACGGCGGGAGATCTCCCCTTTTCCTTCCACCCGCTACAGGTTTTTTTTAATATCTACCTACTGAATCTATTCACAAAACTTATTTTAACAAAGAGAAAACTATAATGACCTATTATATTTACGCGAACACTACACATTAAGTGAAACTAACGGATTTTATACGCGTTTAATTTTCAACGCGAGTTCAAGATGGTATTACATTACATTACATATAATAGACCACAAATCCTACCATTACCATGGATGATTCGCGAGGCTATTGAAATTAAAAAAAAACATTCTAATTTCAATAGAGAAGATGGCCATGCTGCCATCTGCTTGGAATCCTGTGGTTAATAAAATTAAATCCAAACACAAACATAACACTGTAAAACTTCAAGCTACTGTAACCTCATTCTGCGTACATCAAACCTAAAATTATATATTCTAAAACTGACAGTAGCCATGATCATGGGTGCCGTAAAGATATAAGTAAATTAAAAAAGAGACTTGACCTACTAACAATAACAATGATGTACCGTGTATTGTCGCCGTGTAGTGACGGTGTAAGAATATCCACCACCCCATGTCATCCCGTGGGTGTCGTAAGAGGTGACAGAGGAAAACAAATCAGGAGATGGGCAGCAGCGTTTTCCTAATAACGACTCAAAAAAAACTGTGTTTGCCCTCCCGCTTGCCAAGCGTGGCGTCTATGGCAAATGTCCCCCCCCCCCATGAGGTAATGTATGGGGAGGCATGTGTTCAGCAGTGGGGCTGTAATGGCAACGGTATGGTAAAGGTTTTTTTTACCTTTGGACAATGCTGAATTCACTCAAAAGAGTAAACAAATTAAAGTTGACGGCTTCGTGGCGAAGTGGCTCAGCATTGAGTTACGGCGTTGAGGGCCGCGGCTTCAAATCCCCGACGGAACTAGTATTTGTATGGCCTACAATTAATTGTACTGAATCTGGATTTTTTTTTAACGAGATAAGGTTGACAAATGAGCTCACAGTTCACCTGATGATAAGTAGTTGCCGTGGCCCATAGACATCTACATCTATCCTCGTTTACGAATCAAAATGCAGTTGCGTTGTCACCCGTGAGGACTAAGATGGAATGCCTCGTTTCCAGTAAAAAGGGTCTCCGGTTCTCTACACTCACCATACGAAACACAGCGGCTTTCAGCTGCTATTTTTCGTTAGTATTCTATTCTGTGAGAGCGTGGTCCTTCCTCGGTCGAGCCGACCCATTCGTGCTACAACTAAACCACTAATATAGCTGCAGCATGGCTCTACCACGTCGATGTTTGTACCTGTGCAATTAATGTATGTAAACTGCCTCCACGATACAGGAGGAAATAGTTGTGTATCGTTTTAAAAAAAATCATAAATAAGAAGAAGAACGAAGGAAGAAAAATAAAAAAACAAAAAGAACATAATAATTTATTATAAGCTACGGAAGTTGGGGTTTTATTTCTGCGATACGCTATGTACCGACTTCAGAAGCTGTTATGTGAAAATACATATATATATTCTTTAAAGTTCTTAAAGTCTATTTTTGCTTTTTATTAACAGGTTATTTTTTGCCATTTTTAAACATTAAAATTTCAAGATAATAAATAATTTAGATTGAATATAAAACTTGAGATAATCTAATTCACCATTTAGATAAATATCTACATAATTTAAAACTTGAGATTAGTCGAATCCTCGATTGAGATCGGATACATATTATTATAAATATAAAATTTTCCGCCGTTTTCCATATCCGACATCTTTGACGCGATTTACATATTTGTGAGGACGTGAAATTAATAAATCCGTTGAAGATTTAAAAACTAATTATGAGTCTAATTTATGAGGAAACAGAGACATTAATTGATTTGCAAAATGATATCGAACAACTTATGCAGACATAGATGTGTATATATAACGTATTGTTGTATTAAGTCCGCCTTTTTGTACTTGGTTTGCAAATAACAGATTGCGTTAAAACTTTGTCACCTTATTGCTTGCATATTTGCAAAGGTTATAAAGCTAAGTACATTTAACTTACAGTAGGTAGATGGCGCGCGTATCGTTCCGACAAATTTATTTGAAAGTTAAACTTCAAATAATGCATTATCATTCCTAATTAAACAATATAACTCTATCAACAGTGTAAACATTTTTGTACAATTATTTCTTCTGCGGCAGCAACGCGCCGGGACCAGTTCGCTTTTAATATTATTAAAGATATTAGATATTTAGTTTTCTGATAGTTGGGTCCTGACTCCGGGCTGATATTAAGAATTTATTATCGAAAAATCCAATAACTGTGTTAGGCGCGGCTCGAGGTTCGAACCCAACGAGGCAGTCAGAAAAAAAATTTTCATAACTATTAGTTCGATAACATAAAGTGCGTTTCCGTTCCGAACCTTGCACCACAGAATAAGTAATAGTATACTGCGTACAGAAGTTGCACTCTTTTGATGTTGACTGCTTGCCGACGTTTTAATAGCCTACATAGTTATTATTAATCAGATAAATCGCGCACGCAAGCTAAATAAAACTTTATCACTGCGCACGACGGTCCATATTACTTTGCATCTTTTCTCCTTACTACGTCACGACGGACTTTCCGTGGTTGCTAAGGGCTGTTAATAAAGAGTAAAAAAATACATTGTGAAATGGTAAGGTAGGTAAAGTACCTGTGCTGACTATAATCGACCATATTATCTATTATGTGAGTTCTATGATGCCCAACGCATACAAGTTGCAAGACCATTCGTCGGGAATCGCGACGCTAACAGAAATATGATCGTAATCTACTTAGTTGAAAATCTTGTAAACAAAGTTTTAATTTCAGTATTTTGTGCTATTATAACTTAAAATATTTTAATTACAAAGACGAGTATAGGTATGTAAGTAGGTACTTGGGTAGTGAAGTAAACTTCAACTAAGTTTTGTAATAAAGTACTTATACTCTATTCCAATTACGAAGTCCCATTTGACAGATGTCAATAATCAAGTACTAGTAAAGTACCGCTATAGTCGATACTTGACGATTACTATAACGAACAAATTAAAATCGTATTGACAGAAAAAGGATTAGCATCAAATTAAAATTTATAAAACTGTTTTTTAATTTTAATTAGATAATATTACATGATATTTTTATCAAGATGGAACATATTCATCATCACTAGCCGAAATAGATATTTCATGGTCGGCATCGTCGTCATCACCCTCATCATCGTCTGTAGAATCCCCTGTATTTATTATAATTTGGTTATCTATGACTCTCTGTCCCAATCAGCAGAAATCAAATTTTTTGTTCGTAAAACCACACTTTCCCAATTCGCGGCAGTAACACTATCACAAGCTTCTTGCAACAATGACAGCATTTTGTTTGCAGTATACGGTGGTCTGGTATTTTTACGAGCCGCATAGCCTAAAATAAAGGTTTGCGTGTTAATATAGCAACAGATAAAATGTTGAAATAGGTAAAAATAAATTATAAAAAAGATTTGTTTAAATTCTTGCCTTTAATTTGCGCCCAAATCAATTCTATGGCATTGTATTGACAATGGTAGGGTGGAAGGCGCATTACATTGTGTCCGGCTTCCTTAGCCATTTCGTCCAATACGTATTTTGGTCTAGCTGGCTTATTTATAGCAACCAAATGCAGCAGCTCAACTTTTAACATGGACATGTCAGCAACAATATTATTGTCATTCAGCCATCTCACAATATCGGCTTTTTTGCTGCTAGAAGTTGGAGGCTTACTTATTTGTACTGAATGATACGGTGCATTATCCATAATGATCGTCGATGGCTCATTCAAGTTGGTTAATAAGGTACAAAACCATTCCTTAAATTTAACAAAATTCATCGCTTCGTGGGTATTCCACAGTTTTCTTAGATTTAAACGCCAAGAGGCAGTTCGGGACAAATCCCTTCATGGAATCCGCATGACAAATAATTAAGCGTTCGCCTTTGCCACTAGGTACTTTTGTGGAGGAAGGAGGAGTGTCGTCTGTCCATATTTTGCCAACTGTATGATTAGCGTTTAGCCACGTAGCAATATAACATTATTCCAAACGGCAATGGACTTTGCTGATCTTAGAAAATTAAATCTGGCTAAAGCTATATCTCTACGTTCCATCAAAATCCGCCTTTTATCACATTTTTTATAAGAAAAGCCAACATTTTTTAAAACCCTCCAGAAAGAAGTTCTACTGCCGTGAAACAGTCCAGATTCTCGTAAAGTATTTGACAATTTATCGAGAGTCGGCAATTCGTTCCTACTGTAGTAGCCATAGATATGGTTTCTAATGGCGTCGTTATCAAAATTGTCGATATGTGTAACTATCGATCTTCTAACTTTTTTCTTAAGTGGCGATTTTAATTTGTTATCGTATGTATTAAATCTTTACCATGTTTTTCCTTACTTATTCGGGAAACAGTTTTTCGACTAATACCAAGAGCTATATACCCTCGATTCCGCGAAATTTTTGACACGCCTCCTTAATATAGTTGCTGCAACTATTCCATTATAGGGATGGGCAAGTGAAAAACAAAGTCGATATTTTTAAACAGTATCGATCAAAATCGCGTGATACATATCGATATATCGTCATGTTTTGCATGATGTAGTACGTATGTCATTTTATTACTGGACGGTTGCACGACGAAAAACACCGACAACAGCGCCATGAATCCTTTTGTAGCTGCTTTTGTTGCTTAATGTTTTGTCGATTTATAACATCATTTTAAAAAATATCGAAATTTATACGAATTCAATACTCTAAAATTAATATATCGCGATAATCGATTAAATGTATCAACGATAAATGTCGATATTTTTATGAGAAACTATTGATAGATTGATATTTCTTACCCAACCAGTTTCAGTTTCCCCTTGTCCCCTCTTACGACTCCCACGGGATGATCTGGGGCAGTGGTTATTCTTACGCCACCACTTCGCTTTGCATTTATGTAGTAAGTAAGTAATGTCCTCCTATTTTCCACCCTTGGGAGCGGAATTTTTTCTTCAAAATCTAAATGGTGGTCCCCTGAGGTAAATGCTATTCAATAAAAAAAACATTAAAATCGTTTCACAAATCTAAGATATCGCGTGACATACATACAAAAATAACATACACGTATACTATATACTTTATACGTGGTAGAGCCATGCTGCAGCTATATTTATAGTATAGTAGCACGAATTGGTCGGCTCGACCGGGGAAGGTCCACGCTCTCACAGAATACCAGCGTAAAATAGCAGCTTAATGCTGCTGTGTTTCGTATGGTGAGTATAAAGAACCGGAGACCCTTTTTACTGGAAAAGAGGCATTCCTTAGTCCTCAAGGCTGACAACGCATCTGCATTTTGATTCGCAAACGAGGATAGATGTAGATATTTATGGGCCTTAGCAACCACTTACCATCAGATGGACTGTGTGCTCGTTTGTCACTATATTCCTATAAAAAAAATACACTGGAATTGGGAACCTCCTCCCTTTTGAAATCGGTAAAATATAATTAAATGAAAATTCATCGGCTAACCTTACATAGAATATTAGCAATTTGGTATTACTTTTAGCTTCACTTTTGTAAATGTACGCGCTCCATCTTATTCTTTTATCTGAGCTCCGTACATCGCAATACAAGATAAACTCCGTTTAAACTTATTTAACTTAACTGAACAATTTGAGCCATTTATCGGTTCGTTATCTTTATTTGACGTTTTATTTTCATAAAACTAAATTCAGTTTTACGTCATAACGTGTTATTATTAAAATAATTTGTCAGTGAAATCTATATATGTATATACTAGCTGGCCAGGCAGACGTTGTTCTGCCCTTTTCGACGACCCTTCATATAAAAAATCCTTGTATTCGTAATAAAAAAAGATTGTGTGCCATTTATCAAATCAAGGACCAAACTGCACACAGTGTGCAAAATTTCATTGAAATCAGTTCAGTAGTTTAGGAGTTCATCGCGAACAAACAACGTGACACGTAATTTTTATATATAAAGATTGAAATTTATCGAAGGGCAATGAATACGAGAGGCTCATCGGAGATTTGTTTGGAACTTGGTGTTTATCTTCTGCAAATAAATACAATTGAATTCTGTTTGCAATGTCAAAATAACAGGTTTTTGCTAAATACATATGAAAGTATAGTAGTATATACAGTACTTATAACAAAACAACTTTTAAAATTTTTGTCTGTCTGTCTGTTTGTTCTTGCTAATCACCGAAATGGCTGGGCCGATTTGGACAGGACTTTCACTGACTGATAGCCGATATTATGAAGAGCAACCTAGGCTACTTCTATTTTAAAAATAAAAATTAGGGTTCCGCGCGAAAAAAATAAAATCCGTGAAATCCAACCTTAATAAATTCCACGCGAACGAAGTCGCAGCTAACAGCTGGTTTTGTTAATATATCCAGCACCCAGAAACTTAAGACGTAGGAGAAATCTTTATTAAAATGTATGACATAATATAATTTAAAATTAAAAATTTTGTACAGCCGACTTCAATATAAGTTATTAAGAACAACTCAAAAACTATTGGTCTTCATTGATCATTTTTTTTATGTGTGTTACCTCATAACTTTTACTGGGTGAACCGATTTCGATGATTCTTTTTATATTTGAAAGCTGGTGCTTCACATGTGGTCCCATATAAATTTGATCAAGGTATGACCAGTAGTTTTTGAGTTGTTCATAATAATTTATATTGAAGTCGGTTGTACAAAATGTTTAATTTTACTACTTGTTTTACTTTTATCACTAGTTCGGCCATACCCAAAGCATCCTCTGAATTTTCCCGTGTACAAAAAATATCTTTTAATAAGCCCAACACCGGCGTCAGTTGTAGAGCGACCCCTTGGAAAACCAAATTGATTTTTATTATGAAGCAATTTGTTTATATTGGAAATCCTTATCATGTGTACTGAAAAGATTTTATCAAAAAATGTTACAAAATTTTTGTAGTACACACATTGGCGTGGTTTAATGTACTATCAGATATATATAAAGTGATAACTTTACTATGTTTCATTAAATAAGGTAACACGTCGGATTCGATATAATTCGATATAATTTAAAATTAAAAATGTTGTACAACCGACTTCAATATAAATTATTAAGAATAACTCAAAAACTATTGGTCAGACCATAATCAAATTTATATGGGACCATATATGAGGCACTAGCTTTCAAATAAAAAAGAATCATCGAAATCGATTCGCCCAGTAAAAAGTTATGAGGTAACACACACAAAAAAAAACATACAATCGAATTGAGTACCGTCTCCTTTTTGAAGTCGGTAGAAAATAGTGAGTAGATAAGGTGCTATTGTATCTATTATGGACGTAATTACTTTAACGAAACTCCCGATAAGTCTGCCGTTTTCTTAACATGAATAGTTTTAAATTATGTAACAATATCTTTTGGAAATGCCATGCAATTTAAAAATTATTGAGCATGCCTTTACATTTTGTTTAAGCAATGTTACCGTAACAGCCTATTAAAGTTCACCGCTGAACATAGGTCTCCCCCATAAATTACCTGATAGGGGGAATATTTGCCAAAGTTGCAACGCTTATCGGTTTTTTATTTGCAGTCGTTATCAGGAAGACGCTGCTGCCCATCTCCTCTATTGTTTCTTTCTGTCGCCTTTTACGACACGCACGGGATGATATGGGCTAGTGGATATTCTCACACCGCCACTACACGGTAAACTCAGTTTCTTAGATATTGATCGGTATGCTGTTTTTTTTTTGTTATAGAATAAAAGTGACAAACGAGCACACAGTACACCTGATAGTAAGTGGTTGCTGTGACCCATAGACATCTACATTTATCCTCAATAAATAATCAAAATACAGATACGTCGTTACCCGTGAGGACTAAGATGGAATGCCTCTTTTCCAGTAAATGGGTCTCCGGTTCTCTACACTCACCATATGAAACACAGCAGTGTCAAGCTATCATTTTACGCTGGTATTCTGTGAGAGCGTGGTCCTTCCCCGGTCGGGCCGACCCGTTCGTGCTACAACTATACTACTAATATAGCTGCAGCATGGCTCTACCACGTACAAAATAATATCGTCTCAGGTGACGAATCATGGATTTATTCATACGAACCTGAAAGAAAACATCAGTCAGCAGTTTGGGTCTTCGAAGACGAGATCAAACCAATGAAAGTGGTTCGCTCCCGCAGCGTGTCAAAGAAAATGGTCGCTACGTCTCGAAAAAGGGGCATGTTGCTAGCTTTACAGGAACGCAGAACGGTTGCCGCTCTGCGTTCTCTCCAAACTCCGAAAAAATAACCCGAAACGTCGCATCATCTTACAACACGATAATGCGAGCTCCCATACGGCTCGGAAGACAAATGATTTTTTGAAGCAGGAAAACGTCGAGCTGATGAACCATCCTCCGTACAGTCCTGACCTGAGCCCAAACGATTTCTTTACTTTCCCTAGAATGAAAGATTTATTACGCGGTCAACGGTTTGAAGACCCCGAAGCAGCTGTGGAAGCGTACAAATCAGGCACTTTGTCAACATCAACTTCAAGACTGGAATTACTGTTTTAATGATACACGAATGGAAAAGTGCATTAAGTTGAACGGAGAATACTTTGAAAAACAATAAAATACATTTTAGCTATGTACTTTTCAGTGTGCCCCTCGTAATGCTATTGAATCTTTAGTTAACGATGCAGATGCGTTGCTGTCAATTCACCTGTAATTCCCCTGGTAAATCGTTCTGCAGCTACTTTCGGTTTGTATAAGATCTCAATTGCTTTAGGTGCTCCTCCATGGCAACAATGAGAGCTGCAGAAAGAAATATCTAATAATTATTTTTTCTACTTCAGCTGGTAATTCTATCAGTTAGTTTCAGCCAAATCAGACAGACAGATAGAAAAAAAAATTGTAAAATGTTTAGTTATGTCTTAATAGCGTGCAAATAACCCCCTGAATCTACACATCAATATTATTTATTTATGTTTCACAGTTAAAACTCTGAACCGATCTAAATCATTTTTGACTGCTAAAATCAGTTAAAAGTTGTATTGACCAACGTCCTTAGTCAAAACTATTTTTGCCTGATTTCCTGTCAAAAGTGGTTTAAAAGGTTATGAGTTGTCTGTAACATAATACGTATAGATATTTTGACGATAAAAGTGTGAATAGGCACTAATTGAGTTTAAATTTACGATAAAATGTTATTCATTATTGCGAAACTATATATTATAAACGACATCAATGTAATTTTTTTTTTAAAGAAACCGTCAATCGTGTTGTTTTTTTGCACGCGTTTGCTTATAACCGAACAGTTGTGATTAAATTTTCATTACTTATACCTTTATACGGCGTATTACAAAAAGTGATTATTTATTAACAGTCTCGGGTTCAATGTATTGATTAATTAAAGAAACACTTCGCGAAATTTGATATTTTCTGTAAAACTCCGTACACTAAGTAAGTAAGCTGAAGTGGCAATGGGCCGACCGTACAGCTCGATGAATCGACAACGGATGGGGAAGAAAGTTTCACACGCACGCAGTAGCTGTGTAATTTAATAGTCCATCCTTAATTATTTTGAATTAAAAAGAAAGAGATTTCAATTCAACTGTATGTTCTTTTTGAACTGACTTCAAAAAGGGAGAGGTACTCAATTCGACTGTATTTTTTTATGTGTGTTGAGTTGAACTTTGAACTGAACTTTTAGGTCAAACGATTTTAACGATAATTTTTTTTATTTGAAAGCTGGTGAGTCTCATGTGGTCTCATATTTTTTTATAGAATAAGGGTGACAAGCGAGCACACAGTCCACCTGATGGTAAGTAGTTGCTGTGGCCCATAGACATCTGCATCTATCTTCGTTTGCGAATTAAAATGCCGATGCGTTGTCAGCCTTGAGGACTAAGATAGAATGCCTCTTTTCCAGTATAATGTGTCTCCGGTTCTCTACACTCACCATACGAAACACAGCAGCGTTAAGCTACTATTTTACGCTGGAATTCTGTGAGAGCGTGGTCCTTCCCCGGTCGAGCCGACCCATTCGTGCTACAATTATACTACTAATATAGCTGTTTTCAGTTTCATTTTCATTTTATAAAATTTATCAAGATCTGACCAGTAGTTTTTGAGGTATCCTTAACAATGTGTATTTAATTGACTTCGACTACATTGATGATATTCTGATGATGTGATTTTATTTATATTGAAGTCGCTTATACAAAATTTTTAATTTTACCACTTGTTTGTAGGTGTATGTTACGTACATGTTACGTATCATGTCTACGTCTTAGTGACATTTTTAAGTTTGTATATTAACGAAGCAGTACCTATTTCACTGTCAACTGCACATTAATACATAAAATTCAGAATATCTAATAAACAAAATATAAAATAAATGCTTTTTTGCCTTGACATACACTCCACTAACTATTAAAAAAGAAACATTCGAACAAAGTTCACAGCTCATTTAGTATAACTGTCAATTTATAACCGACTACAAAAAGGAGGAGGTTCTCATTTCGAATGTAAGTTTTGTTATGTATGTTACGCGATATCATCCGCAGACTGTGAACCGATTTTGATGATTCTTTTTTTTATTAAATAGGTTAATTCAATTAATTTAATTCAAGGGCGGTGCTATATAAATTTGGAAATAAAAAATCCATCTCTAAGGGTAGCAAATAAATAACTTCTTTTTTTGCAGTTTGACGTCAGTTTTTATTTTTTGTTAAAAGTTATGACTATTACTTATTTATTTAATATTCTTTATTACGCAACATACTTTTTTTTTTCTGAATGTGTACGCTGTTGGCCCTGCGGCCTTGACAGCTTCATCTAATTAGACTCGTAAGTGAGAACTAACGAATTATTGCAACGATTCTGCCGGCGGCGAAGCGCCGCTTCGCCGACTGCAGTCCCGAGGCACCCCGACCCCTGCTTCGGGAGTGTGGCTCCACGAGCTAGGGGGTGGGGGTGGGGGCTCGATGCGATTCAAGGGCCCCTCAGAAGGAGGTACGAACCTCGGCTTGAATCACTATCGCAATTTTGTTAACTAAGATAGTTCCTTAAGATACGTGTGTATGGTGGGCATATCAAGGTCGCGGTGAAGATCCGCGTTCCTCACATAGAAGGGAGCTCCTGTGATTTGACGCAGGAATTTATTTTGAACAACTTGAATTTGTTGTAGGCTCCTTTTGGAGACGTGAGCAAAGGACACGCCCGCGTATGTCATTATAGGACATACGCAGGTTTTATAGAGATGCAGTTTGTGTCTTAGGGACAGCTTACTGCTTTTATTGGTTAAGGCGAAAAGACGATACACCACGAATTTTTCCTTATTCCTAACTGGTCTAATGTGCTGAGAGAAACTCATTGCACAATCTAAGGTCACCCCAAGGTATTTCATCTCTCGGACCTATGGGATTGAGCTGTCATAAAGGGAGATCGTACCGTTATTATATTTTTTAGTATATGCCATTAATCTGTTATAAGCAAACCTTCTGTTAAAATAGATGGCTTTGCTCTTATCGGGGTACACTTCGATTCTCCATTTTCTGCACCAACTGCCTAGTGCATTTGCTGCAGCTTGGAGTCGACCGCAGATTCTAACAGGGTGGACATCTGAGGAATTGATGGTAGTATCATCCGCGTATAGTGCGAGATGAGTACCTGGTATAATTGGGATATCACTTACGTAGAGTGAGTATAGGGTCGGGGCGAGCACAGAGCCTTGGGGAACTCCTGCTCTGATGGTTCTAGATGAGGAGAAAGTACCCTCCACGCGAAAACGAAAGGATCTGTTTGCAAGAAAATCTTGAACGATTTTGACAAGTCTTAAGGGCACTCCTGTATGGATAAGTTTGAAAACTAGTCCATTGTGCCAGACTTTGTCGAAGGCCTTGGCCACATCGAAGAACAAGGCTCCTGTGTAAACAATGCGCTTGTTCGCCTTTGCGGCCTGATCTAAAAAGTGCTCCGTGAGGCGGTGCACCTGTTGAACACTAGAGTGTTTGGCTCGAAAGCCAAACTGCTCGTTAGGAATTAGATTTTTACTTAGCACTGCATCCTTCAGACGGCTGAGGATGATGCGCTCATAGATTTTCCCCATGGCATTGAGGAGACTGATGGGTCTATAGCTAGATGTCCTATCTCTAGGTTTGTTAGTTTGGGAATACCGATTACTACTGCTTCTTTCCATACTTCTGGAAAGGTGCAGGTGGACAGTAAGACATTGAAAATAGCCACTAGAAGGCAAATTAACTTTGGAGGAAGGGCTTTAAAAACTTTGTCATTAATACCGTCAGCGCCTGGCGCTTTTCGAGGTTTGAGATTTTTGATGATGGTTTTCACCTCATCAAAAGTAACGGGAGGGAGTGGATCATTCGGTGGTGGTGTGGCGGACAGATTAGCCGCTTCCTCGTTCACCTTGTTCAGGTGGACGGGGTCGATTGGCAGGGTGCTTGGAGAGCATTGGCTCTCGATGCTATCCGCCATACACTCGGCCTTCTCCGAGTCATCGAACGCTGACTGACCATCAGATCTAACTAATGCGGGCATCGAAGCGACATTTTCTGATTTAAGAGCTCTCGCCAGCTTCCAGAAGGCTGTATGCGAGGGCGAGATATCTTCCATCAGATTGTCCCATCGTGACTCCCTCAGCTGGGCCATGCGCTCCTTGACCTCTCTACAGAGGGGGCGCAAATTGGACCTATTATTGACGATTCTATAACCGTCATATGCTCTCACCGCAGCGTTTTTCTCCCTCAGTAATCGCCGTACATCCCCGGGGAGCTCAAAACGACGATCACTCGACGCCTTGAGCCGCCTCGAATATTCCTTGGCAACCACCTTTATATGAGAGGTGATATGAGAGTTGGCTTCTAAGGCCACCTCTTTAGTGTCAATAACGTCTGGCACTTGATCTAAATATTCAGTGTTCATAGTTTCGAGGTTAGCCTCGAACCTATGCCAGTCCGTAACAGTTTTGGTTGTAAGAACCTCATTGCTGGACTGTCCTAGCGACATTAGGACCGGGCGGTGGTCTGATGTTAACTCATGCACCACTTCTATGGAACGTAACGTTAAGGTTACGTTCCTGAGTAGTGCTAAGTCGATTTTAGTCGAACTATGAGTCGTATTCGTTGAAAATCTAGTGTCATCCGGAGGAGCTATTATATCAAATTTCAGGCTATCACTAAGAGCTAATAAGTCATAGCCTCTAGAGTTGTTAATAACGTTACTATTGTTAGTCCAGACTTGATGTTTGCTATTTAAGTCGCCAGCTAGTATTACTGAATTATTAAGGTTAAATAGCGCTTAGAAATCGCTTTTAATTACCTTTTTTATTTGGTGAGAGATATACAGAGGCTACCGTGATCGGTTGATGACCGGTCATGGCTACTCTGCAAACAGAGGCCTCTAGATCAGTTAATTGAGGCGTGTCTATGGGAACTACATGTAGGGACGACCTATAATAAATAAGGGTCCCTCCTAACCTAGTCCCTATGCGATCGTTCCTTATAAGTCTATAATTGGCTATTTTTGGGTCTCTAAGGAAAAAATACAGAGGGTATATATACAAAACAAATATACAATTTGGCGGTCTTATTGCTGGCGGCAATTTCTTCCAGACAACCAGTGAATGGACAAGATTGCAGGAAGAATGACAGGCTAATAATTTGTTGGCAACATTTTAAAATTCTGCACTCCTTCTCCATGTAAACTTTAACTATGCCCAATCCCACACTCCTTAGTGCGCGCAATATGCTTAAAAAGAGGTACAAAGTAATGTATAAATAAATATATTAGCTATGCCTCGCGGTTCACCCGCGTATAATTTAAGAAATCAATGATTGATTGATTGATTCGTAATATTTCAGTAAAGACTAAATCTTAATAATATTTTCATGTGGTATTAAATTGTATTGGTTCCCTCGGTTCTCATCGGGCGGCTAACGTTATGCGTCGTTCGCGCGCCGAGCCGTGTGTTGAATTATTTTAAGTTTTCATTATCTTTTAAACTATACTTCCAAATAACATGCTATGAAGAAAAAAAGTTTTTCTTGTCTTGATGATGAATATGCCATGCTTAATAATAACGCTCATAAATCTCTTTAATTTTCAGTAATTTTTTGTCACAAAATACCTTATACTTTGGGAGCGCTTTTTTTTTTGCGAACTTGCTTAAACTCAAAAATCAATATTTAAGGCTAGCTGAGAGGTTATCCTAATGCTAGATAGTCTTTACTATTCCTCATGAATCTGGATATCATATACAAAAATAATTTTTCAAAACGGACGGCTAGTTCCTGAGATTAGCGTGTTTAAACAAACAAAAATAAAACACAATACGCTGTTTCGTAGATTTTTTAAAGCTTACAAATAATTTCTATGCCTTATCTTAGCTGATCACTGGTCTCCAAGGTCACACCGACCTTGCGAATACTCTCAAATTGGAAGTCGTTAGTGTGAGCAGACAGACTCGACCAATTATTACGACACCGAAATCCAAACGAGGATATCGTTGTTTGCAATTTGTAAAATAAATTAATCGCGAGAGTATCATTTCTAAACGATATTTACAAAGAGGGTAATGTTTTCGATAGTATAATATGTTTGTACGAATGTCTATTACTTTGGCACGCTCTGTAGCCTAAACGGCTGATGATGATTCTCGTCCCAGATTTTTTTTATTTTACGCAGTTGGTTTTTCTTTAATTACTGTTTTAATCTTTAAGCTTGTTGTATTCTATATAATAAATACTAATGCGTGAACATCGAAAATTGAAGGAGGAATATTTTTTAAGTTTTTTTTTTCAACTGAAAAAAGTAAAGTCACAGCCTATATACGTCCCACTGCTGGGCCCGGGCCTCCATTCATTTCTATATGATATGTATATGATGAATTCAATTTCTTTATTATTATTAAAAGTTTTTATTATAAAATGAAAGGAATGAAACTCATAGACGAAGGCCAGACGTTCAGTAATTACGGTGGTTCGCAGATATTTACTGTATTTCGTGGTGTATATTGATCGTGTAGTGTAGCCCGATGTGTTGATAGATTTCAATGTAAGATTCCGTACTGACAAACCCTCGAAGAAAATAATTATCATATTCAATTTCAGCCAACAAATTTAAATGTATGTCATTTTTTCTTTTTCATATGTTGTTCCATACAAACCGGTTTAACTAAGTAAATGGTAAAAGTAATGACCACGTTCATTGCTCTATGAGCAAACATCCCTTTGCCTTTCTAGCACTGGAAAATATTACAAAAAAAGTTATGTAAACAAATACATAGTGTGATTTCCAGCCGAATTTTGACTACATGCGATACTATTTAATTTATAAATATCCGACATTAAATTTTATTCCCACTTTTTAACAATCGGCGCTGTTATTTGTCCAAAATAAATAAATACAATGACTTCTTGATATGGTTCGTATGCGCCGCTACATGAAATCTGTAATAAAAAAAAAAACCGGTTACATTGATAACGTACTATAATGAGTTGGCGCCATAATCAAGCGCATGTTAGGTGAAACAAAACGACCGAGAGGTTTTAAATTTACATAAATCGGAATAGATAATAAATATAACAATCTGAGAGTTTTTTTAAATAATGTTTTGAAGGGATTTGACACGTAAACGTGGTGCGATTTTTTGTAATAAATGTCTGCGCATGTGAACTAATATAATA
The DNA here is from genome assembly GCA_963668995.1 of Parnassius mnemosyne. Taxonomy (NCBI): domain Eukaryota; kingdom Metazoa; phylum Arthropoda; class Insecta; order Lepidoptera; family Papilionidae; genus Parnassius; species Parnassius mnemosyne. The sequence goes on along the minus strand of CAVLGL010000082.1, from coordinate 7,103,507 downwards.
TGATTAACTTTAAGCTGGGTTACTGGAATCCTGTGATTCTATATTCTGTCAGTTGTATGGCAAATATCCCCCTTATGAGGCAATCTATGGGGGAGGCCTATGTACAACAGTGGACTCTAATAGGCTGTAGTGGATGGATGTATAGAAGACAATCTACCAGGAGCGCATGAACCACTGAGAGGTAAAATTTTCAAATAAACAGTAACATTACAACTATGGCAAATATCCTATGATGCAATTATATGTGGAGGCCTATGTTCAGCAGTGGACTTTAATAGGCTGTAGTGGATGGATGTATAGAAGACAATCTATCAGGAGCGCATGAACCACTGAGAGGTGAAATTTTCAAATAAACAGTAACATTTTACAACTATGGCAAATATCCTATGATGCAATATATGTGGAGGCCTATGTTCAGCAGTGGACTTTAATAGGCTGTAGTGGATGGATGTATAGAAGACAATCTACCAGGAGCGCATGAACCACTGAGAGGTGAAATTTTCAAAACAATAGTAACAATACAACAATGGCAAATATCCTATGAGGCAATCTATGGGGGAGGCCTATTTGCTGTAGCGGTAACGATGTTTACCTTCAATTTGGTTCTATTAAAATTTTGCCCGTCATCTTTTTCATTTAGCCGCATCTTTGACAATGTATTTATTCTATAGGAAGCCACTCCTAAACGATTTATTCGACATTCGCCATTGTTATCCGGTTCCGCTTTGAGTGCCGTTGTCACTGAAAAGGTTGGCGACTCCGAAAGAGTACTCAATGCATTTTGGATTTTATTTCCAAATCTAAATGGCAACCGAACTAAAAGTCAACCTGATGGTGGCAACTGCAGCCCAAAGACACTTGTAACCGATTTCAAACAATGAAACACAGATAAGTTTTACCCCTGATGCATAAGATGGAATGCCTGATGGAATCAATTTTTTCCAATAAAAAGCGTATCCGGTCATACACACAGTCGAGCACACACACAGTTCACCTAATGGTAAGTGGATGTTGTGGCTCATAGACATCTACATTTATCCTTGATTAAATATCAAAATGCAGATGCGTTGTCATCCCTGAGGAGTAAGATGGAATGCCTCGTTTTCCTTTCCAGTAAAGTTTTCCGGTTCTCTACCTTCACCTTTCGAAACACAACAGCATTAAGCTGATAATTTTAGCTAGTAGCTATCGTGAAATAGCAGTTTCAGTCTGCTGTGTTTCGTATGGTGGGTGTAGAGAACATGTGTCACCCTTATTCTATTTAAAAAAAAAATACATTGGTGTTGTGTGAGAGCATGGTCCTTCCCCGGTCGAGCCGACCCATTCGTGTTATACTACCGGGTTTTTCAACAAGAACTTTGTTTTTCAATTGGGGCAACACCAAAAACATGACAGTTTTGACATTTAGTTTTTTGACCTATTCGTAGTAGATGCTTTGGCAATTGCTACAATGAATTCAATTTCGCTCGAAAATCGCATTAAAATAATTAAAATCCACTATGAAAATGGTGGTTCTGTTAAAGTTACGTTTCGTAAAATTCGTGATATTTTCGGACAACATAATCGTCCTTCTGAGACCGCTATTAAGAATTTGGTCGCTAAATTTGAATCGACAGGCTCGGTACAAAATGCGCCAACACCAACGCGTGTTCGACCGGGTCTTTCAACCGAAAACATCGCAGCCGTGAGACACAGTGTTGAAGAAGATCCAAATTTGTCAATTCCTCGACGTTCTCAACAATTGGGGTTATCCAAAACCACCACATGGCGAATTTTGCGTAAGGATTTGGCTTTGAAGCCTTACAAGGTTCAACTGGTGCAGGAGTTGAAGCTGACCGACCATTCACATCGCCGTAGATTCGCTCAGTTCATTCAGGAACAGCCCATTGGTTTTTCTGAAAAAATCATTTTTCAGACGAAGCCCATTTTCACTTGTCAGGGTACGTCAACAAGCAAAATTGCCGCATTTGGGCTTCTGAAAATCCTAAAGCGATTATTGAGAAGCCTTTGCATGCTCAATGTGTCACTGTATGGTGCGCTATGTGGTCTGGAGGCGTGTTTGGGCCGTTTTTTTCGAAGATGAGGCTGGAAATGCGGTAACGGTCAATGGATCACGCTATCGCGAGATGTTAACATCTCAATTTTGGCCTATTATTGATGACATCGATATCACAAACATGTGGTTTCAACAGGACGGTGCCACATGTCACACAGCCAACGAAACGATCAATTTATTGCAAACCAAATTTCCCGATCGCATAATTTCACGAAATTCAGCTGTTAAATGGCCAGCCAGATCGTGTGATTTAACACCACTGGATTATTTTTTGCGGGGCTATGTTAAGGACAGAGTCTATACGGAGCCAATCGAATCGATCGCGGCCTTAAAACTCAAAATCCGTGACGTGATTAACGAAATAGACCCGCCATTTTGCCAAAAAGTGATTAAAAACTGATGAAAGAATCGACATCTGTCAGCGTGGTCGTGGTGGACATTTGCCAGATATCATTTTTCATTCATAATTGCCAAACTTTTCTCTTCGTAATACAATAAAAATTTGAATCATCTTCATCTAAACTCTTTGTTTTATTTTGTTTTAGAAAACAAAGTTCTTGTTCAAACACCCATTATATAGCAATAGCGTGGCTCTACCATGTAATTGTACGCTGTATTGTGGTCGGTTTTAATACCTCTACAAGTAGATTATTCAAACGTCTGGAAGAGGGTGAAGACTAAAAAAAAAACAAAATTTTAAGTTCTATTACGTTCTCAATCATACATGCACATACATACTATTACAGCCTATAAAAGTCGACTGGTAAACATAGGGCTCTCCCATAGATTGTCTCATTGGGAGGATTTTGCCATAGTTGCCACGCTTGGCAGGCGGGTTGGCAAACGCAGTTTTTTATTATTTTGAGTTATCAGGATGCTGTGGCCCATATTTCGTTTTAATTTCTCTCTGTCGCCTGACTACACCCACGGGACGATGTGGGCTAGTTGATATTCTTACACCGCCTCTGCACGGATTTACTGTCTGTAAAAGTGTGGATATAAATTGTTTTTCTGTAGGATCCGGCGTAGGTATGACATTTTAATTTTTAATTTCACTCGTGTACCGCAAGTCATCGGCGTGTATCGACGTCTGTCTATATAAACAATAACGCGATCCGTTACCGTTGTCTCGGTCAGCATTCCACGAATGCCCAGTCTAACCATAAACAGTTCAATTTTTTGTAGTGAAAACTTCTTTAGGCGCGGCGGGCGAGAATTGGATGGTTAATATCTTTTTACCCGACTGCGGAGGGTAATGTGTTTATTAGCCTATATATCTATGTATCATATTTGTTCCTTTGTAGTGTTCTAGAGACCAAACGCTTTTTGTTACGTGATAGAGCCATGCTGAGCCATATTAGTAGTATAGTTGTAGCACAGAATACCAGCGTCAAATAGCAGCTTAATGCTGCTGTGTTTCGTATGGTGAGTGTAGAGAACCGGAGACCCTTTTTACTGGGAAAAAGGCATTCCATCTTAGTCCTCACGGGTGACAACGCATCTGCATTTTGATTCTTTATTGAGGATAGATGTAGATGTCTATGGGTCACAGCAACCACTTACCATCAGGTGGACTGTGTGCTCGTTTGTTACCCTATCCTATAAAGAAAAAACGCGTGTTTTGATTTTGATGCTTCTTACGTTAATCGATTTGTCTTAGACTTGTGAGGATCACTAAATACATGATAGTAAATAAAATTCAATATGGCGTTAACCAGATGCCATATAGTGAGAAAAAAAAGAAAATCGATGAACTATGTCAAGTGGAGTATCATTGATTATAGACTGCGTTATAACATGGTGCGGCGGGTGACAGCTTACAGTATGGCCGTGGCGTGTCTAGAGATGAACAATGTTAAATCGATTTAAAAAAGGCGATTAACGATACACAAAGTAAAGCAAAAATTATCGATTAGCTATCGATATAAATATCGATGTAAAATTAACTTAAAGTTTAATACAAATTATGACATAATAGTTACTCCCTAATAGGTGTTCCCAGACCTCGCTCGCTTGGTATTTATTACGATTGGATTTCATGGGTTTTAATTTTTTTTGCGCGGAATTCTAATTCTTTTTCTAAAATAAAAGTAGCTTGTGTTACTCCTTATAACATCAGCTATCTGCCAGTGATAGATATAAGCCGGAATAAACAGACAGAAAGACAAATATTTTAAAAATTGTTTTTGTCTTTTTGTTATAAATACCGGATACACTTTCATATGTATTTAGTAAAAGCCTGTTATTTTGAGATTACAAACAGACACTTCAGTGTATAGATTATACTATGTATTAATTTGCAAATAAAAGTCATCTTCTATTCCATGTTGAATGCAGCATTCATATTGACATTTACACAAATAAAATGGCTGTCAACATCTGTAATTTTCAGTACGGCGTTGACTGCACCGGCAGCTTTTCAAGGTACGAGTGCTAGCGTCCTTCGTGTATAGTGTTGCCAGGTCAAATGGGCCAAATATCGGGACGGAATGTAAAAATAATCGAGAATTTGGTTAACAAATGTAATGAAATAAAAATAGGTTTTTGTAGCCACTTTGGCCGCGAGTTATGATAGTCTTTTTGACACAATGCGCAATTTGCTTTATAATTTTTTTTTGTCTGAGCTGGCCAACGAATAATTTGTCGTCCATGCATCGGGAACACTGCATATTCGTCTATCTGTGTTTTTTTTTACCTTAAATCAGAATTTATGGAACGATTATTTCCAGTTCCAGTACATATTTACGTGATTTTTATATATTTGATTTATTTCAAAACCGATTTTTGATAGTCTGTGGTTGTTCGTTATGGCATGGCATAGTGTAGCGTGGCACATCACTATCGTAAGTGCGCGGTACCCATCCATTAAGTACAACAATATCTGTATGACAGTTTATCTAAAAAATACGAAACTTCATAGGCGTGAGCTGTCATTTGCACCATGCTACAACGCAAATACTATAGGTCATCGAAAATGATATTTAAGTTTTTTTTTGGTCATTTTCCATTTTGAATGATCATATAGAATCTATTAACCGACTTCAAAAAGGCGGAGGTTCCTAATTTTAACGGGACTAAGGAACTAATTTTGATGATTCTTTTTTATTAAATAGGTTATACTTCAAGGCTGTTCCCATATAAATTTGGAGGAAAGATTCTACATCTAAGAGTAGCAAGTAAATAACTTCTTTTTTAGCAATTTGAAGTCGGTTTTTATTTTTCTGCCGACTTCCAAAAAGGAGACGGTACTCATTTCGTCTGTATGTTTTTCATATATATGTGATATAACATATAACTATGTGATAGTTCTCGTGTGGTCCCATGTGAATTTCATCAAGGTCAGACCAATGGTTATTGAGTTATTCTTAAATAACCTATATTGAAGTCGCTTATATTGAAGACGGCTGTACAAAATTTTTAATTTTAAATTATTGTTAAAAGTTAAGTATAGCTAATTATAACGATTTAATGTTCGTTATCGACCATTCTCGCTTAAATTATCAAAACATTGAATAAAACTATTTTTACGGATTTTATCTGAGGTGACTCAGTCCCCCGAGACCACGGTTGCTGGAAAGCAGCCGAAACGTCAGGAATATAAAATAAGATAATTAAACGCGATAAAATCCGTAAAAATAGTTTTATTCAATGTGTAGTGTTCGCGTAAATATAAGAAATCATTATCAAAACTTATAATAAAGCTGTGATAAAATTCTTTTATAAACGTATAATGGGTGTTATTCTTAATTTCTTCACGCTATGTCAGTTTATTTTTAAAACAGTATTAACCTCTCTTGTTGTAACTTCGTGTCACTGATATGCTAACGTTGACAGTATATCTGTAGGTGTAATTATGTGTTACGGGTATGATAATAGTATGCGCGTTTTGGACGCTTTTTGGACGGGTACTTATCTGTTCGCGTCACCAATATGCTTAACTTTGTTATAACTAATAAGTATTACGTTTATGTACTTATATTAATAATTAGGTCAATTATATTGTATTTATATTTTAACACTAGCTGTTCCTCGCGACTTCGCCCGCGTGTTATTTGGGGTTTTCATTTTTTTTTTGCGTGCGGAACCCTAATTCTTTTTCTAAAATAAAAGTAGCCTAAGTTACTCCTTGTAACATCAGCTATATGCCAGTGAAAATCCCGTCTAAATCGGTCCAGCCGTTTCGAAGATTAACCGGAACAAACAGACAGACAGACGGACAAAAACTTTAAAAATTGTATTTTTGTTATTAGTACCGAATATACTTTCACATGCATTTAGTAAAAAGCTATAATTTTGATATTACAAACAGACACTTCAATTTTATTTGTTTGTATAGATGTTTCGATTAATAAATAAACTATACCGTGACAGGCCTCCCCATAGATTGCCTCATATATTTGCCATAGTTGCCATGCTTGGCGAGCGGGTTGGCAACCACAGTTTATTTCTTTATTTTTATTGTTATTAGGAAGACGCTGCTGCCCATCTGCTGATTTGTTTCCCTCTGTCGCCTCTTACGACACCCACGGGATGATATGGACTAGTGGATATTCTTACACCGCCACTACACGGTACTTGTAAAATGATACTTAATTCGTACTTCCTACTTCCTACTTGTAAAATGGTATGATGGGATTAAGATGTCCTCAGCTTACACCAAAAAAGATAGTTAAAACTAGCTGTTCCTCGCGACTTCGCCCGCGTGTTGGGGTTTTTATTTTTCGCGAGGAACCCTAATTCTTTTTCTAAAATAAAAATAGCCTAAGTTACTCCTTATAACATCAGCTATCTGCCAGTGAAAGTCCTGTCAAAATCGGTCCAGCCGTTTCCGAGATTAGCCGGAACAAACAGACAGACAGTCAGACAGACAGTCAAAAATTTTCAAAATTGTATTTTGGTTATAAGTACCGTATTTACTTTCATATGCAGTTAGTAAAAAACTTTAATTTTGAAATTACAAACAGTCACTTCAATTTTATTTATTTGTATAGATGCATGTTTTAAATTTACACTGTCGCTAGCGTAATATAGTAACTTATAGCTACGTAACTCAACTTACCTTACGATGTGACCCATTTTTTGTAGCCTGGTGTTTATGTCTTGAGCGGGGTCGGAGGGGAAGTCTCAAAATGGCCGGCGCAATAAGCTCCCTCCTCTCCCACCCTTCATGGCCGCACATCTATCGTGTATTACAATGCATTTATGCCTGTCAGTACAGTTATTATTAAACGTGTGGATTGGCGGCGAACGTGCTTGTCTTAAGTCCAGGGTTCAGGTGTGTGTGTTGCGAATACGAAAAAAAAAAAGAAAACCATCAACAGTGCTGTTTAACACTACTAATGTTTTGGTTCACCACTTTTATGTTAGGAGTGGTTCACGACATTAGTCGAAGGATGGGTTTCGAACTTGCGATCTTTCAGTTTCGTAGTCCGTTACTCTTAAGCATCACAGAGACTAGTGTCCCTTATATTTATAATCTATTTATATATTTATAGTACATAGTATATTTCATTTTTAGGGTTCCGTAGTTACACAGCAAGGTTTTTTAAATTATATATTTTTTTTAAATTATAAAAATTATAAAAAACACAGCAAGGAACCTTTATAGTTTCGCCATGTTCGTCCGTCCGTCCGTCCGTCCGCGGTTATGCTCAGAGACAGTTACTGCTACAAATCTGTAATTTGGCATAGTTATAGTACACCCAGTGCGTGTTGCCAGTGATGACATACGGAACTGAGACGTGGTCCTTCACTGCTGGCCAGATGAGGAAGCTCAAGGTCGCTCAGCGAGCTATGGAGAGGGCTATGCTCGGAGTTTCTCTGCGTGATAAACTTAGGAATGAGGATATCCGCAGTAGAACCAGAGTAACTGACATAGCCCAACGGATTAGTAAGCTGAAGTGGCAATGGGCCGGCCATATAGCTCGAAGAACCGACAACCGATGGGGAAGAAAGGTTCTCGAGTGGCAGCCTCGTACCGGCAGGCGAAGTGTAGGGCGTCCCCCCACGAAATGGAGTGACGAACCTGGTAAGACATGCAGGAAGTCGATGGATGCAGGTGGCTCAGGACCGTGCTTTGTGGCATTCTTTGGGGGAGGCCTATGTTCAGCAGTGGACTTGTGAAGGGCTGTAATGATGATGATGATGATGATAGTTATCATGCCTAGGAAAGTGTCCAATAAAATCTTAAAAAGCATTTTTATTTTGGAATCTTCCCATATAAGTAAATTGATGATGTTTTTTGTTACCCCCGTCTATTCCATCATGTGTGGTGGTGTCGTTGGATAGGTCTTTCAAAAACATTGGGAGGGGGGACAACATCTTTTCGATTCAGGGGTCCGTTTGCGAAATATTTAGCTTTAAAATGGTTTTTTTCATTAGAGTCCCAACCCCCTCCTCTACCAACTAAACCGCTGCTTTTGTGCCTTTGGAAATGTGAAAAGTATACACGATAGTAGCATATATAATGAAGTTAAAAGGAAACGAGTAATAGTCGACCAACTTAAAATGCACTTAGATTGGTAAAAATTTCGTTACAACTCTTATAAAAAATGACCTAAAACTAGCTGCATTATAACTTTTACTGTTTTAACTGCATTTAACTAATGTTATTGTAAGCTCTTAAAAATAAAATTTTTATAAATAAAACTACTTTTTCAATTGCGGGATAGATTTTTTTTTATTTTTTTGAATATCACTCCCTATAAGGCTGATTTGAAAATAAGTCCTCCAGTTACGATGTTCCTGTGTGGGCCCCTTTTTAGTCGTTATAGCGGTGAAACTGCGAACTCAGTTATTATGCTCATTATCAAGGAAGCCCACGTATTGTGAAGTTCGCCGACACGCATTGGGGCGGCGCGGCGGACACTTCCTTGCTTTAAAACCCTCTCAGAAATGAGAGGAGTCCTGTGCCCAGCAGTGGGAAGCATATAGGCTGCAACTTTATGGCCTGGTAAAAGAAGTTGTCGTTATTGGCCTAGTGGTCGTTAACGCGACTGTTGAGCAGCTAATGCCTTCAATCTTATCTCGCGAGGACTCGTTCTCACTGAATACCAAAATAGCTAAATGCAGGCACTAAATGTGTTCCATCTTAGTCCTCAGAGGTGGCAACGCACCTGTTGCGTTCTTTGTATGAAATTGGATGCAGGTGTCAATGACTTGCACTACCTTGTCACTTCCCATGAAGTGGACTAATTAATAGAATCAGGCGTCACTTTGCTGATATCTATTATATAAACGATGTTAAAAAACTAATTAGTTAAGACCGTGGAGTAGACTCTGCGATCAGTTTAGAGATTTGGCGGTCACCCAGCGCAGTCCACTTCACCTGAGTATGCCTCGTGTAGACGCGAAACCGCGTGTTGTATAATCGACGGTGGTTTGTCTTTCCTAGTGTAGTGGTGCTGGGATTAGTGGTGACGGGGATAGTGCACGCAATTGACGCAGGGCGGGAGATGCTTTTTAAACTAGGTAAGAACAAGAACTTGAACATGTTCAAGATCATCCCCGCCATTACATTAGATTTGATAAAGCACAAATCCTCGCAAAAAAAACACCGATTCCTACCAAGGATGATTCGCTAGGCTATTGAAATTAAAAAAAAAAACATCTTAATTTCAATAGAGAAGATGGATGGGTGCTGCCATCTGCTTGGAATCCTATAACTAATAAAATTAAATCCAAACCCAAGTAGCTGCTAGACTTCAAGATACTGTAAGCTCATTCTGCGTAAATCGAACCAAAAATTAATATTCAAAAACTGAAGGTAGCCGGGCTAACTATGACATCGGGACGTCAAGCACCTCAGTCCCCCCGTGACCATGAGTGCTTTACAGCACCCGAAACATCAGGAATTAAAAAAAGTTAAAATTAAACGCGATATAATTCATAAAAATTAGTTTCATTTAATGTGTAGTCTTCGCGTAAATATAAGAAAATATTAGGTAAGAAACATCATTTTATTTTATCAAGCGACTCTTAGCTAATTATTTTTTTAAAATCGTTAATGAAATGGGCTGTTAGTTCGTTTTATAAAAAAATCGTTCTGTTTTAATAAAAAATACAAATAGATAAAATAACAACATGTTTTCATTTTACGCGTGTGACCTGAGCAGGTGTGGAATTCCGTTAACCAATAGGACGAAAACCGGTTTCACGGAAAAGCTGTTTCATTGGTTCAGAGGCAACAAGATGAGTATTAAACTAACTTTTATAGACGGATACAAAAGGGAGGAGTTTATTAATCGAGATTAAAAATATATATTATAATATAATCGTCGAGAAAAAACTGACGTTTGAGATCTCGTTTTTTAAAAGACATTTTGTTGAACTAGATTCTTTATCCGTTACCGTTACCGTCACCGTTACCGTTACAGCCTATCAAAGTCCACTGTTGAACAAGGCCTCTCCCCTTAGATTGCTCCAGAGTGGGGATGTTTGCTTTAGTTGTCACGCACTACAACGGAAGTCCGTAGTCTTTGCCTACCCCTTTGGGTGACAGGCGTGAGTTTTTATGTATGTATTCAGTACATAAATTTACGCGAGCTAAAATCGATCTAGCTATGTCTCATTTGTGGTGTTTTATTTTTATTTTTAGATCATAAATAAGAATGCATAAATTGTGTATGTCGAATTAAGAACCAAAAAGAAAGAAGTCGAAAAAAAGAAAGTAGGCCCTTTTTAATATGCTTTTATTAGCTTCCTATGTGTCTATCTATATATATATATCTATCTATGTAACGGAATCTTTTAATGTAATTTTCACCAACTTGTAGACGGCCGATTGACTTGAACATTTGTAATCGTATCAAGGACCGATGGCAATATGATAATTTAATAACTTTATTTCAGTATTCGGATCAGGATCACCAGTATAAAATAAAATAAATTTCTGTATAGCGTGTTTCTTTAGTTATTCTACCGACTTCAAAAAGGAGACGGTACTAAATTCGACTGTATGTTTTTTTTATGTGTGTTAGTTACCTCATAACTTTTTACTATGTGAACGGATTTCGATGATTCTTTTTTTATTTGAAAGCTGGTGCTTCACATGTGCTCCCATATAAATCAAGGTCTGACCAATAGTTTTTGAGTTATTCTTAATAATTTATATTGAAGTCGGTTTTACAAAATTTTTATTTTAAATTATTTAAACGAAAGTTTAATAATTTGAAGTCAAAGTTTTTGTGTATTAAATATGCATGTGAACTATTTGGACAGTGATGAAACAGGTGATGGTGTACCTGTAGTTATTGTGTACATCATAGATTGTGCTGGGTAAAGCTGTCGTCAAAATCTCCCAAGAACTTTGCATTGTGACGCATCAAAATATTGTGCAGCATTATTTGTTGTGTGCTCTTAAAATATTGTAACAAAATTCTATGACATACATAAACATAAACACTCACGCCTGTCACCCAGAGGGGTAGGCAGAGACTACGGACTTCCATTTGGCGCGATCCTGACATACCTCTTTCGCCTCTTTTACATCCATATATCTACTCATACACGCTCGTCGGTTAAGGGTACTCCTAATCTGGCTCATTTTTAATGTATCGCCGATTTGGTCGATAAACCTTCGTCTAGGGCGTCCCTTCCCGACCCTGCCGTTCACTTCTGCAACATAAATTTGCTTTGTCACTCTTTCCTCGTTCATTCTTTCTACATGACCAAACCATCGAAGCATTCCTTTTTTAATCCTTGTCACAACGTTATCTTGCAAACCACACTTTTGTCTTATCACACTATTTCTCACCCTGTCATTCAGATTCAGCCCTAGCATACTCCTTAAGGACCGCATTTCTACAGCATTTATTCTACTCTCATGCTTCTTCTGCCAGACCCAACTTTCACTACCATACATTAAAGTAGGGACTAACACAGCATTATGAATTGCCATACGTGGCTTAGTTGACACATTCTGACTCCTCATAATAGCGTGTAGAGCCCCATTCACTCTATTTCTTGCGTTCACTCGTCGTTCTATATCCTTGTCATATCTACCATCCCTGCTAAATAAACATCCCAAATATACAAACTCATTCACTTGCTCAATCAACTCAAGCCATTAATCAATTTGAAGAAAAAAAATTATAAGCTCAACAATCATTTATCTTTCTGACCATGTTTTTTTTATATCACATTTATATGTTCAATGTGATTTTTAGATACGATTTTGTGCGACAAAGCGATGGCATCTTGATTTTTAGGCGCTAGTAGAACATACCTACGCGCTTTACGCTTAAGGTATGCAAAATATTGTACAAACAAAACACATTTCTTAGAATAATTATACAAACTGACATGCGATTAAGTTGCGTAATGTAAATTTGAAACCTTTATTGTTTCTGTGTGCCCAGGCTTTGTGGTTGTACAAATATGTTTTGATTCGAGACATACATAAGTAATCAAGGATATATAATTACGTGTTGCAGTGTATCTTAGTAGTGTATAAGGGGGATAAGTAATAATTTAAAATTTAAAATTTTGTACCACCGACTTCAATACAAATTATTAAGAATAACTCAAAAACTATTGGTCAGACCTTGATCAAATATATATATATATGGGACCACATGGGAAGTACCAGCGTTCAAATAAAAAAAGAATCATCGAAATCGGTTCACCCATTAAAAAGTTATGAGGTAACTAACACACATAAAAAACAACATACAGTCGAATTGAGTACCGTCTCCTAAAGTATAGTAATAGCCGATTACCGTGTAATGGCACGTTTACATTATCGGCACGAGCAACATGGATGACGTGCGTGTCTACTTGATATTTATAGACTCCTCCCCCCCCCCCCAAAAGTAACGACGACCTGGTAAGACATGCAGGAAGTCGATGGATGCCGATGACCGTGCTTTATGGCATTCATTGTGGGAGACCTGTGTGTGTGTGATGTTCAGCGGTGGACTTGTGAAGGGCTGTAATGATGATGATGAAATATTTATTTTCATTAATATTTTTTTAAAACAGATTTCTAGGACCCCATTACACGGGTTCTCTTTGATAAAGTTCTATAAAATAGTGGAATAGTTACTGCAATCTATCACAGTGCCTATGCCTAGGTATTTGTATTATTACTATTTTTTAAAATATTTTATAAGAAAAATAAAGTTTAAAAGTCTGTGTTAAAACCGAGCATTCCTTTTACGAGTACTCGTGCCAGAAACCGACATCGAGTGGAGAACAGGCGAATACTCGGGCCGAGTAGCGAGAAAACCGAACAAGGCGTTTACATGCTTGTTCTCGTGCATACTCGCCTGTGCTCGGCGACTATGTAAACGTATCATGAGAATATCCACTACCCCATATCATCTCGTGGGTGTCGCGTGGAAACATATCAGGAGTTGGGCAGCAGCGTCTTCCTAGTAACGACAAAAAAACTGCGGTTGCCAACCCGCTTGCCAAGCTTATCAACTATGGCAAACATCACCCTATGAGGCAATCTATGGGGGGGAGGGGGGGGGATCTATGTTCAACAGTGGACTTTAGTAGGCTGTAACGGTAATAGCCGATTATATCATCCTACTGCTCGGCACCGCCCTCTTCTCGTTTAGGGTAATTGGTAGGTAGGAATGGTTACACCTCGCTGCCACAGTGCGTACACAGGCTTCTTATGATGTCGAAACAGTTCTTCAACGCTTAGACTTTTCATTGTTTCCTCACAATATTCTCGTTAATCGCTTATTCGCCGAGTTAGTAGTAAATCTACTGATTATATGTAATTCTGGTTACTAGATTACCATGAAGTTTAGGACGGCTGCTTTGAAGTGCAGCGTGTATGGCTGCAACAGGAAATAGTCGACTCGACCGGGGAAGGATCACGGTCACTAAAAATACTAACATTCAATAGCAGCCTGATGCTGCTGTTTTAAATGGCTAGTGACGAGAACGGGACGGTAACTTATTGGTACCGGGCATTCTATCTTAGCCCTTAGCGGTGGCAACGTGTCAGGGTTATGATTCTTAATAAATATATTTATAAATAAGAATACGTGCAGACTGCGCAAAGTAATAACATTATAATAAAAATGCGCTGATTATTATGGCAAAAAAATGTTCCAGCACTTATTTACCGGAAGATTGTCTTACGCATAAAACAAAAAGACTAAGTAAACATTTGACATGTATCATGACAATGCATTAAGTCGCGTCTCCACCAAAGTTTTGTTGTCAACACAATATTTGCCAACAAAACTTGTTTCCATTTTCGACGGCAACATCAAAGGAATACGCTTGTTGGCAATATTTGTTCCCTCGGCGGATACGCTTGTTGACAGAAACATTTGTTGGCAACACGCGCCGGCAACTGTTGTGTTGACAACAAAATTTTGGTGGAGACGCGGCTTTATACAACAATATAAGCTGTAGTTAATATGTGTGAGTGTGTACCTATGTGTGTATATGTGTATATGTAATATGCAATATGCATACATAAAAATATGCATATCATATAAAAATGCTATTGTTATTTAAATTACTGTTCAATTTTATATTGATACTATTGATTTGTTATATATATATATGAGTGTGTATATTTGTATAGACTATTTTTTACATATTAGGAAGTAAGAGAGCAGTTTGTTGGCAGACTGTAAAACTTTAATAGTGTAAATTTCAATTATGTTAAATAAATAAATAAACAAAAAAATTGAGGATAGATGAGGTGTCTGCAGGCCACAGCACATACTTACCATCAGGTGGACTGTGTGCTCGTTTGGCAATATTACTTCTATAAAAAAGTGGATTATTAAGTGGCGAAGCTTGCGAAGTCACTTATTGATTTCACGATGTCTGTTCGTCTGTCCGTCTGTCCCACGATTATCTCGAGAACGGTTTTGAATTTTCAAATTGTGTTTTCAGCAAAATTTTGAAACTGATTGCTCAACGGCAACCGTTAGAAACCGCTACAAAGCTGATTGCTTCGCCACTTTGCTATGCTGTTAGCTTGCTAGGTTTATTTATAACATAAGTTTGACAAGCGAAAGCGTAGTTCATCTGATGGTAATTGGATGCTGTGATCCATAGGCACAGAATGTAGATGCGTTATCATCCCTGAGGATTATGATAGTTCTAATAATTAGCTTTAGCCTGTCTAGACTCTACAGGCAGTTAGCGACCGACCTGTTGCTAACCACATTTTTTTATGGAACTGAAGATGAGACTAAAGAACTTGCAGTCCTTCAGATTACGTCCTGATGTCATTCAGATGCGCGTCTCGGTATTTAAAATACTTTCGATCAAGTAACCTTCCAATCAAAAACAACTAAATCAAAATCGGTTCGTCCGTTTGGGCGCTGCGATGCCACAGACATATACGCAGACACACAGACACACAAGTTAAACTGCACACAACTACAAACGAGCACACAGTACATATACTTTGCTCCGTAAACATATTTTGTACGTGGTAGAGCCATGCTGCAGCTATATTATGGTTTTAGTACGAATGGGTCGACTCGAACGGGGTGCGACCACGCTCTCACAGAATACCAGCGTAAAGTATCAGCTTAATGTTGCTGTGTTTCGTTCGACTCTTTTTACTGGAAACGAAGCACTCCATCTTAGTCCTCAGGGGTGGCAACGCATCTGCATTTTGATTCTTAATCGAGGCTAAATGTAGAATGTCTATGGGCCACAGCGTCCACTTACCATCAGGTAGACTGTGTGCTCGTTTGTCACCCTTATTCTATAAAAAAAAATATTTATCCTCGCTTACGAATCAAAATGCAGATGTGTTGTCAACCCCGGGGACTAAGATGGAATGCCCTGTTAACAGTAAAATGGTCTGTATTTGGATTTATATGGGCTGTATTTTATACGGTGAGTTTATAGAAACTCAACATATAAAATACAGTAGCATTAAGCTGCTATTTTACGCTTCTATTATGTAAGAGCGTGGTCACCGGTCGAGCCCGACCCATTCTTAATACAACTACAATAATAAAGTGATGTCCATCGAAATCAAATTACATAAAAAGTAAGCGCCGTGCCGTCTTAACTCTGGTGCAATCGGCTAAAATTTCACATTACTTATGCTCGCATTGAATACAATGAATAAATTGCAATACACACTCTACGTGTATGTCTGTTAAATCGATTTATTACAAAATGGCGCAAATACAACTTCTATTTGAGTGAAGTTAATCAAAATGGCAACGTTCGTTTTTGCTGCGTATTTTGCAACGTTTGACGCTAACAGGCGCACAAAAAATAAATAACTCAGTTCAGAAATCCAATATTTCGAAATTGACTGATATTTCAAAATATTGAAGCCTCGAAGGTTTCGTTTGAAATATTTAACTAGATAAACATACATCATAGCTAGATAAGGAGAAAAGAAACAGAAATGGCTGAAGTTTTTTCTTTTATTGTATTCTACTAGCTGGTCAGGCTAATATAAACATGGTAGAGCCATTCTGGAACTATACTAATTCTATAGTTGTAGCACGAATGGGTCGGTTCGACCGGGGAAGGACCACGCTCTCACTCGCGTAAAGTCTCATAAGTCTTAGTGCTGATGAAGAGCGCGTTTATTGTATTACATGACTTTCCCGTGTACACCGCACATTCCTACCGATTATGGGCGGCGTCTTAGCTATATGCATTATGATGCGGCTATCTTTCGGATTAGGGGGAGTGCAGCAAGCATAATCAACTCCATGTCTTAGTGCAATAGCTCAATGAAAAATGGATATTTGGTTATTGGCGTCTTAGTAGCGTGCTACTATGCCAGCGTAAAATAGCAGCTTAATGCTGCTGCTTTCGTATGGTGAGTATAGAGAACCGGAGACCTTAAAAACGAGGTCCACCTAGGTCAAGGCTAGTTTGTCTAGGCGTAGAGACAAGTTGCCTGCGCCTGTGCGGACGTAATATGAGCGCCTACTGTGGTAGATCGGGCAGTAGCCTTAATACGGCGTGGATCTTCTACACATAATATAATATATGTTTTAAGAATTAACATACACCACGCTCTCACAGAAAACCAGCGTGAAATAGCAGAATAACGCTGTTGTGTTTCGTATGATGAATGTAGAGAACCTGAGACTATTTTGACTAGAAATGAGGCATTCCATCTTAGTCTTTGGAGGTGACAATACAGCTGCATTTTGATTCCTAATCGAGGGTAGATGTAGATGTGTATGAGCTAAAGTATCCATTTAACACAAGGTGGACGTGTGCTCGTTGATCACACTTATTATATAAAAAAGAGAATAGGATGACATTAATTAACTAATATTACGGGTATTATTTGGATATTATCGCATTTAATTACACCTATTTAACTTATTAACGTCCGACAAAAACAGAGGGACGTTATAAGTTTAACCTGTGTCTGTGCGTCTGTCTGCGGCATCGTAGGGCCCGAACGGACGAACCAATTTCTATTTAGTTGTTTTTGGTTGGAAAGTGACTTGATCGAGAGTGCTCTAAGCTGTGATTCAAGAAAATCTTTTTAGCCGTTTGAAGCTTTTTAGCTCTTTTTTATTTCGTTGGTTTTTAAAATTTAAATTAAATTGTTTTTGATACCTTACCGCGTATCAGAATGACATCATAAAGTAATCTGGTGGACGGCAAGTTCGTTAGTCTCATCTTCATCAGTTTCATAAAAAAGTGGTTAGCAACAGGTCACTTGCTTAACGGTCTGTAGTCTAGACATGATAAGGCTAATTATAATATACTGGTTTTTTCTACCCAAAAAATATTTACCATAAAATCCAGTTACAAGATAAGTATCGACAATATTTCGACCACTTAAATCCATTTGTATCTATGATCTTTTAATATCTGAATACTTAACAAAAATCTAAATGTTTTTGATGTGAACATATTTCCTCTGGCTTTCCTGCAACCTGTGCGAGTGATTTATTGAAAAGGGACGGAAGTGTGTAACAAGAAACCAGGGAAGCGCGCGCTATTTGATTTGACCAATGAGCGCGCGCGGTGACAGTAAAGTGTACTGTTATATAAACTAATTATATGTGTAAACTATATTAATGAATGTATTTACTGTTGATAATAAACGCAAGTGGGTAATACTGAATAATTATTCGAATAAATATATTCAATTGATATTTTTAATTTTCATTAAAAAAATAGCTATTTCAGGATATACCTTTAATGTTGTTAATTACCAAGGTAACGTCAGATGTTACACATATGCGACCTTTTATTTTTATTTTAAAACTAGCTGTTCCCCGTCACTTCGCCCGCGTGTAATTTAGGGTTTTAATTATGTTGTGCGGAACCCTAATTATTTTTGAAATATACAAGTAGCCTAAGTTACTCCTTATAACAACAGATATCTGCTATTGAAAGTCCCGTCGAAATCGGTCCAGCCGTTTAGAAGATCAGCCGGAACAAACAGACACAGAGACGGACAGATAAAAATTTTAAAAATTGTGTTTTTGTTATAAGTACCGTATATACTTTTATATGCATTTAGTAAAAACTGTTATTTTGATATTACAAACAGACACTTCAATTTTATTTATTTGTATAAGTAACGTTAGCTCCATACTAGGAGTTTCTCCTGTATCGTTGTGGCAGTTTACATACGGAACAATTATTTGTGGGCCATACAAATACTTGTTCCGTGCGGTGCACTGCGCCACGGAGTCCTGCGAGGAGTAGTGATTCGAATGGCAGTGTTCCAGTTACTCCTCATGAATTATAGAGCAGTTAGTTTGACGGCGGATGATGACGTCATTTACCTGTTTTAAACCTGCTTTGTAGTTTTAAACTAATCCAAAACTAGGATGAGCACAACACTCCTATAATTCAATATCAGGCTCGTGTCTTTGTGCTAAAGTCGTTGTTAGCGCCATCTAGTTTATTTTATAGAATACATTTTTAGGGTTCCGTACCTCAAAAGGAAAAAACGGAACCCTTATAGGATCACTTTGTTGTCCGTCTGTATGTCTGTCAGTCAAGACCCTTTTTCTCAGGAACGCGTGGAGGTATCAACCTGAAATTCATATCAAATACTCAAGTCTACTGTCCCTTAGAGCTGTGAAAAAAATCAAACTTCTAAGTCAACGCAATCAAAAGATACAGCCGTTTATGCCGTAATATTTCGACATTCGCAAGGGAATCAAAACCTACGGGGTACTTCCCGTGAACTCAGAATCTTGAAATTTAGTACGAAGCAACGCTTTATAGCACAGATAAAGGAAAAATTGCGCGAAAAGTATAAATTTTTAGTTACGTCATATAATAAAAATATTTGTAATTATTTTAAACTTATATTCCTACGGATTTGTTCGGAACTCACGGTGCGCGAATTCGACTCCCACTTGCCGGTTTTTTTTCTTGTAATTCGAGCGTTCATATCCGTTCACTCGCTCGCCTAGGATATGTACATATATTATAACACTGAGAATTGCCGCGGAAGTCAAGTGAAAGAGAAGCATCCGCGCCGCGTGTGAGTGTTTTGTAAGACCTATTATTTTATATTATTGTAATCAAAATAGTGAAGTTTCTTGTCTGTAAAAGAAAGGAAGTAGCGTTATCTCGTCTGCACCTTGCCAGACCTGTCTCTGGACGTGGGTGACCTACGAAGACGGCGGTGACAAGGTAGGCGTGCAATTTATACGAGTGTAACGAACGCCCTTTCACTCGATCAGCAACCCCATACCAGGTCCGGGATCGAAGGCCGCAAACTTTGCAATTAAATTCTTTCAATCCATAACAGTCGTGTTTAAGGAGTGATATATTAATTATTTAGTCGCTTTTCCCTCGCGGCTTTGCTTGCTTGAACTTATTTTAAATTCTATTTCCAACAAAGTTAGGTATAATGCTATAAAAATTATCTTGCCAAACTGCAATCAGTTTGACAGCGAGTACACTCTCTTAAGGACTGTATATATGTTTCACTATCACCTACACTATAAATACAATTAATTACAGAAATATCTACAATTAGGGCTAATGATCTTACGCTCACCAGATGTCGCTAGTTGGGACTGAGGTGAACTTATTTGTTACGCAGATGATCACACAGTGTCATCATCATTAAAAAGAATTTTTTTTCTGGTTTGCAAAGTGCATGTACACAAAAAAATGTCTCAGTGCTGTATTCCTTGATTTTTTACAAATTCTTAACTTTTTTTTTAATTCTGCTACTTTTAGGAATATCTGTAGTTGGGTCTATCCATTTTGAATGTAATTAAGATGAAATATAACCTAGTTGGTCAGAGAGAAACATAAATCTCTACACTTTTCTAACAAATTAACTTGCCCCGCTATGCAGTATGTCAAATATTTCACCTCATTACTAAGTGACGCCGCCCTGGTGGTTGTAGATTGTGAACAAATTTTAATGATATTTTTTTTTTATTAAACAGGTTATTATAATTCAAAGGTGGTCCTCTTTTTAGCAATTTCGTTTCGTTCTTCGGTTTTTACTTTTTATTAAAAGTTATACCTAATTATTACAGCTACAGCTGAAAATGTAAAAAATAAATTTTGTACACGCGAATACATAAGTTTAGTATCCGGGTAATGGTAAATTGGAGCGTCTCACGGCGCTGCTCTGTACCCTCTACGGCGCACCCGGGCGCCGCGGCGTACACTTTGGGAACTTCTGGTCACCATGAAATTTGATTAAGAAACTCGTAGGAAATAATTAATGTTCAATGAATTGGTTTTAAAAATAGACAATTTAATTACAAATTGTCCGGCAAGTAGACAATTTGATACCGGGATCTTGAAATTCGAATAAAATCTAATAATCTATACATCTATACAATCTATACAAATAAATAAAATTGAAGTGTCTGTTTGTAATGTCAAAATTACAGTTTTTTACTAAATGCATATGAAAGTAAATACGATACCTATAACTAAAATACAATTTTTTAAATTTTTGTCTGTCTGTCTGTCTGTCTGTCTGTTTGTTCCGGGTAATCTCCGAAACGGCTGGACCGATTTTGACGGGACTTTCACTGGCAGATAGCTGATTTCATAAGGAGTAACATAGGCTACTTTTATTTTAGAAAAAGAATCAGGGTTCCGCGCAGAAACATAAAAACCCTAACACGCGAACGAAGTCGCGGGGAACAGCTAGTAACAAATAAAAGGGATATTACTGTTTACACTTACTCTTCCTACTGTATATTGGAGGCACTTTACGTATATATATATATATATATATATATAATATACTTGGCGGTGTAAGAATATCCACTTCCCCATATTATACCGTGGATGTCGTAAGAGGCGACAGAGGGGAAACAAATCAGGAGACGGGCAGCAGAGTCTCCCTAATAACAACTAAAAATAAAAACTGCGGTTACCAACCCGCTTGCACTAGGCAAGCGGGTTGGGCAACTATGGAAAATGTCCCCACTATGAGGCAATCTGTGGGGGAGGCCTGTGTTCAGCAGTGGACTTTAGTAAGCTTTAAACGGTAACGGTAACGGCGCCACGAAGCGTTCAAAAATAATTGTCGTGTCTTTAATGAAAAAGAAATTCTACCAATTTATATGAAAATTAAAGTTTTTAATGAAAAGTAGAAGCCGTCAAAGAACTAAAAAAAAATTTTTATTAATTTCCACTTTATAGCTTCTGAAGCTGGTGCTAACACTATTATTTATAGGAGAAAGCTCCGACTTCAAAAGCTATTATGTGCAAATTATTTTAATCTCTTAGTTGTTTCAAGTCGGCTTGTTCTTTCTATTGAAAGTTAAATCTTTTGACCTTTTTGAGTGAACTACGGCTAAGAACTCACGGAGCGTTATTTGCCCGCGCCCGCAGCGGTATAGGAAAGAGAAACTGATATTTTTAATACGTTTTTATTAGCTTCACGTGTATCTATCTATGAAAGGGAATTTTTTAATGTAATTTTCATGAACTTGTAGACGGCCGATTGACTTGAACATTTGCATTCGTATCAAGGACCGATGACAATACTATAATTTAATAACTTTGTCCTAGTATCCTGAACGGTTGACTTGATAACATCGACGGAATATCATTCAAGCCGCTAGTTGAACGGCGCCGTTTAGAAAAGAGGCTAGATTGTTAACTGAATGGCTAATTAACCTAGTTGGGTGCAACATATACCTATGTTCTTTTTTTGTATATATGCTACGCGAAAGTCTTCGTCAATGATTTCTTAAATAGATTATACTTCAGGAGTGGTCCTATATAAATTTTAAGAAAATATTCCAGCCTTAGGTGGAAAAATATTGGACGAAGTTTTGAATGCAATTATTTAGACGATGTTTGATATTTTAATATTCATTCATTGTTTTAATATTCAAAAGAGTGGAAAATATAAATTTAATTGAAATGTGAAATTATTTTTTTCTTTTTAGTTATTTGATGTCGGCTTTTAAATAACATAAACATACATAAACACTCACTCGTACCTCGCACTTTTTCTTATGTTGCCATGAAAAAAATTTTATTTTAAATGACACTTCATTTTAATAGACGCTAGTAATTCATTTATTTGTATTTATTAATCAATAATAATATACTGCGAAAGGAACTTCGTTCCAACCGAGTGTTCCACGACACTCACGCATGTATTTTTTTATTAAAATTTAAATTTTTGAAGAGCATATTAATTAATTTTATAATAAAGTTAACATTCGTCGCGCAGGGCCGCCAGCTATCAATTCATGTGGTACATTTTTGTGTCAAACTTATCACACCTTTTAGAAATCAGAAAGCGTTAATTTTATATATTTTAAAACCTTCATTTCGTTGACTCTCTGCTCTATGGGGATAAACAGGTTTTTTTTATTAATCTCGTCATAATAATGTGCACCTCGAGATAATTTAGCCGTGTAAATACTCAAGCGCCAAAACAATTTTAAGTTACCTACTATGGTACGGATTAGTTTGATAATGA
Organism: Parnassius mnemosyne; assembly: GCA_963668995.1. Taxonomy (NCBI): domain Eukaryota; kingdom Metazoa; phylum Arthropoda; class Insecta; order Lepidoptera; family Papilionidae; genus Parnassius; species Parnassius mnemosyne. The sequence continues at coordinate 7,080,582 of CAVLGL010000082.1, read as the reverse complement.
CTTGATCTTAGTCTCTCCGTGTAGTGGCGGTGTAAGAATATCCACTATCCCAATCCCGTATGTGTCAGCATCTTTCTGATAACAGCAAAAACTACAATAAAAAAAACTGCGCTTGCCGCGCGTGGCAAGTGGCAACTGTTGTAAATATCCCATTTGGAACATAGGTATGTTCAGCAGTGGACTTTAATGTAGACTGTAACAGAATATGCATCATATTCCTGAAATATTTAGGTACAGATAATTTAAAGTCCGTACGGGCGGGATTAGTAAGCTGAAGTGGCAATGGACCGGCCACATAACTCATAGAACCGACAACCGATGGGGAAACAAGTACGCGAAGTATAGGGCGGTCGTCAGGCTCCATCTAGCGAAGTAAGCATCCTGGTAAGATATGCAGGGAAACGATGTATACAGGTGGCTCGGGACCGTGCACTTATAATTGCAATTATCAAATACACTTTTGATGGCTCGATTTGACTTAGTATTAATTATAATACATACTAGCGACTAGCCTAGAATTCGCCTGGGTGGAATTTATTAATGTGGTGTCACTGAGGTTTTTAAAATAATCATCAATGACTATTTGTTATATCAAGTTTTCCATTTTATAAAAATGTTTTTGGGATAAAATACGAGTATAGCTACTCGTAACGGTCGGCCCTGTCACTACTCTCTATCTATTTGTGAAGGTTTATCACAATTGGTTCGGTCAGACAGACAAAAATTTACCTACCGGTTAGACTAACGGAACGAGGCTGCCACTCGAGAATCTATCTACCCTATCGGTAGTCCGTTCGTCGAGCTATATTTCCACTTCAGCTTTCAAAATGTAATAAATGTATTAACATATAACATATTAGCTAATTTGAATAAAGTAATGATCATATTTACTAAAGAAGCTTAAAGTTCGCGTATAAGCATTAGTGGCTTTACTTTAATTATAATATTGTGACATATGGAAGCAGTTGATAAACGATGTAAAATCGGAGATATTTGAGAAAGTTCTTTCACAATAATTTATCAGTCGGTTATGACATTAGTTATAGCTTTCCAGTGTTTTTTAAGTCGCTCACACCCAAAATATCTAATAAAGAAGAGGAAAAAATTTGGTGATAATCAGGTAAGTTTAAATTCTGTGCATGTGCGTGTGCGTGCGTGCCGTGTATGTGTCCATTAGTATAAGGGGAATGTATCTTTAAATGACACCTTGAAATATAAAATTAAACCTGACTAAAAACATATCAGAACTGTCCACTCTAAATGCGCAAAGCCGTGACGAAGACTTGCATTTACAGTTTATATACTTCAGTAGCCGTGGAGCCGTGGGGCCGTGGTAAGTCAGAGGCTAATCGCTTGCTGTCCACAGTACGCGAACAACCCGGGTTCGATCCCAGCCAGCATCAATGGAATTGTTGATTGCAATTTTAAGTGCTGATTTACCACGTGCTCGGCGGTGAACGAAAACATCGTGAGGAAACCCGCATGCATGAGAAATGAGACAAAAACATTTCGAAGACATGTGAAGTTTGCCAATACGCGTTGGGGCAGCGCGGAGGACATTTGCCCTAAAACCCTCCCAGAAATGAGAGGAGCCCTGTGCCCAACAGTGGGACGTACATAGGCTGTACACTTTAACTTTTAGCTTTTATACTTCAGTGGTGCTAGTAGCGCAGGTCGAGCCGTGCCACAACTATGAACCGTTACGTGGTTTACCCGAGTACCCGTGCACGGGTTTGTGATTGTGCAGGTTTGCCACATATCACTTCTTTCACGATTTTCTTTCTAAACCTATATTTCTTTGGCAAACATGTACCTTGCTGTTCTTTGGACTCTACCTACCCTTTCGGGGATTACAGGCGTGACGCTATATCTTATTGAAATCAGTATGCACAAACATCCAGCTCCGGTGGGGAGCGGAGCGAGCGGGGTTGGCGAAGTATTTTCAAACATATTAAAGACTCGGTTCGCTCCAACCGGAAGAGTTTTAGTAAACTGTGCCTTAACCAGAGACCATACTAAATGGATGTACTTTCATTGTAATTTGTATGGAAAACAATCTTGTATTACTTTGTCCACGTCGCTAAAAGTGCTGACTTTATCTATTAAAAAATTTGACTGTATCTATTAAAAAATTAAAGGTGCGTGTTAGGAATTTCTTTGTGTCTATTATTGGAATCAATACCGTCCAGAACTATAACCGTGTAGTGGCGGTGTAAGAATATCCACTACCTAATGTTGCCTCGTGGTTGTAGTAAGAGACGACAGAGGGAACCAAGCCATGCAGTAAGCAGCGGCGTCTTCCTGATAACAATTCAAAATTATAAAAAAAAAACATGTGTGCAGTTCACACGCGGTAGAAATGAAACATTGAGCAAACTAATCTTCGCGACAATGAGACGAATGCAGAGCATCAGTAGGATAATTGTAGGGGTGATTTATTATAATAGTTTTACAAATTTTAAAATTATATCATACATTATATTATATTGTTACGAGCTTGGGGTTCGAGACAATTAAAAACTGCCGATTGAATTGCCAAAATTGACACTTTAATTACACAACACTAATTACAACTTAAAAACACACTAATTATAAAACACAATTGTAATACTGATCACTTTAGTTCGCAGTTATAGCTTCGAAAATTCGCTTACATCGCAAATTCAATACTCACTCGGTCGTGGTCTATACCGGCCTTATATAGGGCCTCAGATAGTTTCCAGAACCTTCTACTGTAGAAATATCTAGAATGTTCGAGTACTTATCGGTCCCGAAATTTCTAGAAGGATCTTGTTTCTCCTAGTTCTGCTACTCGGCACTAGAGGGCACTAGTGGTAACTAGTGTTGCCATGTACAAGACATTAATAGTGGCGCGCAACAATATTATAGATAATAGGAAACACTGTGGACTGTATTCTATCTCAATCTCTCGCAGGCTAAATCCTATAGATGAATGTGTTTGTCTCTTTTTAGCATCGCTTTTTCGTTTTATCGAGTTTCAAATCGCGTCGGTTCCAAAGAAGTGTTCACTTCATTTTAAAAGATCAGAGTGAGTATCAGCGCTCCATACCAGGTTCGTCGG